>RXID01014946.1:0-254468 GCA_005019695.1 Trichopus zeylanicus subsp. travancoricus
AATAAACAAAAACAGCAAGAAAAGACATAGCGATATACGTGATTCAACAAAAATTGGGTTATGTTCTCGAGAGCAGCAAGAGATCCACTATAAAAAGGCTTTATAGGAGTATATAAAAAAGACTGTAATATTTCATACCCAAGAGAACGCGATAAAGAACCGCCATGAGGTATCATCGACAAGCACTAAAAAAACTCACACATAAAAACCAATACTTCCTCTATTTTTCTTCTCTCTATTCTCTCTATTTCTATTTAATTTAACCTCAACACTACACTATACCTAAACCCTATGTATTACTAAAATATTTATATACTCTTATTAAGTATGAGTTTTGCTCTAATTACAACTCCTAATATTATATAATAAATATTCAAATTCAATCATAAGTCTGAATTCAACTTTGAGTTTTTACTTTAACTCAAATTCTAATCCGAATTCGAGACACCCAAAATTCAACATTGGATAACTAAAAAGAGTCATCAATCCTATTCTTATTTGTTTCCAATCAAGAACCATTAGCACGCAAGACAATTAAAGTAAAAATTCCATAATTGAGCTCTTATTGTAACTGATATGTGAGCATTAATAGTCTCAAAAACAAAAAACAGTAACAAACGTAGCGCGGCAATCAGGTAGTGGATGGAAGTACAGTATAAACCTCATTATTGATATTCAAGGGAAAATAATCCTCTCAATTTGTATAAACGCATCGCCGCGTCTTACTATTATTACTACTATGGATCAGCATAACATTTGACAAGTATAGACATTTCACAATTAACATAAACTGTGTTAAGTGCTGAGGTTGTACTTAATTTAAGGGTCATGACTAAGGATGTAATCTTTGTTTTTAAAAAATCAGTATCAGACATGGTTCAGATCATTAAACAGAAAAATCTCCATGTTTTTGGTTGCCTGGCTAGCTTTTTGTTCATAGACGTAGATGAAAAAAAAAGTCACTGTAACTTGAAATTTCTTATAGGTCTTAACACCAGACAATCATCCTTGTCCATGCTACCCTGCCACCACAGTATAAAAAATGGGACTATGAATAGGATGAATTCCTGATTACCGTCTTGGGCAGTTATATTGGCACAATGGTTTTTTATCATAACAGTGATGTCAGTCGGGGAAGCTCCTGCGAGTTTGAACTCCTCGACAGCGACCATCAAGCAGTCTTCTGCAGTTGGAAGATTTAACTTGAATTCTATGACAGACCACACATAAAGCATGGTAACCCACAAAATATTTCTCCGAGATTTCATGTTAGAAGCCACCTCTGCTGCTTCATCTGGTGATAGATATTTGATCAGACCATCTAAACCAATCTCTTGAAGTGCCATATTTCCTTTGTTGGGTTTGCGGAGCTCTTTCAAGAGCTTCTCCTCCATCTCCTGCCACAATTCTGTTCCCCTCTTCATGTTATCCTCAGCATTGTTGAAAAGCTCTAGAACTTCTGATTGGGGCCAGTTTTCCAAATCCAATTTGCTTCCAACAGCAAAATACCAAGAAAGCTTTGCCTGCTCAAATTGTTGTTGACCAAGAGCAAGATAACCTTCACAGAAGTCTTGTTTGATCTTCATGGATTCCTCATACCTCTTTCCTGCTTTAACATATTCTTCTTGAGCCCATCTGTAAGCAGCTTTGACTTGCTCAAGAATTGATTCTTTGGAAGCATCTTCTCGAAGGGACAGCCATTTCCGTGCCCCGGACATATGAACATTCCCCCAATTAAACAAGGCCAAGGCTGCCATCTCCTGAAGTTTATCCTTGGCAATTTCAAATATGTCCTGGGCTTCTTCACTTGTGACACTTTCTTCAATAGCCTCAGTGAATAGCTTCATACCAAACTCATGAAGATTCAAATATGCATCGGAACCGAAGCCAACATGGTTCTTGAAGAGTTCAGCAAATTGCACAATCCAATCATCAAGATAAGATGAACCGTTCTCATCATCGTATCTGGAGTTTCCATTTTCAGAAACCCCATTCGGAATTCTCCCTTGCATTTGAAGACTATTTTTCTCTTCCTCAAAGAAAAAGGTCCTGCACAGGACTAACCTCTGAAAGATATAGCCTAACTGAACCATGTGGATCTGCACACTCTTCTGCCCACCTAAGCTCCTCAGGTGTTGTGATCGTCAGAAAATCGCCCTCTTTATCCTTATACTTCACAAGCAAGGCCTCCAAATTTGGAAACTTGCACTGGACAACACCTCTCATTTGCAGTACACTACACTTGGCTGGTAACTGGGCCAACCTGATGTCCTCCCCAAACACCAATTTCACAACTTTCTGGGATTCTTTCTTGGCACCATCATGCTTGTTCTCCTTCCCAACCACCTCATCCTCATTGTTATGGCTCTTCTTCTTCTCCTTAGTTTTGTCTTTCACAACTACCTTTTCCACAGGTGAAACAACTGGAGTGTCATTCATCTTGATCCCTTTTTCCTCAAGCCGTTTCTTCACCCTTTCAGCAATCTCCAATGCAGTCAGGTTGTTTGGTTCCAAGCCCAAAACCACCTCCACATCTCTGAAGGCCAAGTCCAACCTGTTCAAAGCCTCAAAAACACTTTGCCCTCTTCAATAGAGCTTTTGTGTACTTTGGTGAAGCCTTAAGTGCAAGATTGCATTCATCAATCGCTCTATCGATTTTTCAGGGCCAATCTGCATGTAGCAAGCGGCCATGTTGCTGCGAAGGTACGCCACACCAGTGTGGCTCGCCGGGAGCAGCTTGACAGCTTTCTCATACTTAAGCAGCGCCCCATCATAATCCCTCTTTTGGAAGGGCTTGTTGCCGTCCTCCTTCATCTGGTTCGACATGTCAACAGAGATAAAAAAGACAACGGTTCGATTTCGGCCGGTGCCGCAAATCTGTTGTGGTTTAGAGTTTTCGCCGGGGACGCAGCGCGCGGGGAGCTCTCGCGGGGCGAGCTCGTGCGGGGAGAGCTCGCCGGGTGAGCTCGCCCGGGCCAGCTTCATGCCTGAGCTCGCGTGCTCGCCAGTCTGCCGCCTCTCCCTCGTCTGTTTCGCACCTGTACCAACCCCGTCGTCAAACCCAGTTTGGACGTCCTCCCTGGTCTCTCGTCTGTTTCGCACCTGTACCAACCCCGTCGTCAAACCCAGTTTGGACGTCCTCCCTCGTCTCTGTTAGATAAATGAAACTATTCACATAACTATTTATTATTTTAAAATTTTTTAAATGTATTATAATTTTTTAAATTTGAAATTAAAAAATAATTTAAATTAAATTAAATTTTGGTCAAAATATAATTAATAAATAAAAAATATATTTTGGTTGAAACTGAAATAGAAATAATTTTGATCAAAACGCGTTAATTTTTTGTTCATATGCATACGTATATGACCATTCCATTAAAAGTAAAGTAAAAAAAAATTTGTATCGTTCTCACCCCTCATGTGAATCGCTGTTATGAGATTACACAGAGTTAGTTGTTCTGGATCTTATGTTTATAAATATTCATCTGAATCGTTCAGATATTGAATTCATAATTTCACATTCAGATATTTCAAACTCAACTGATGATGGTAATGATTAGTTGTATTACGTAATAATTAATAAATTATGTATATGTCAAGTATATTTTAATAATAAGTTAAATTTGTTTATGTTAATTTTTAACTTTTTAATTATATTCATATTATTTCTCGTATATTTTTTATATAGTAATATATAAAAACAGTAGTTAACTATTAAAATTAATTTTAATTAATTAAATAAAGATTGAATATTGTGATAAAAGTAATTTATAATTTTTTTTATAATTTTAAAATTTTTATAATTTTTTTTTAAAATTTTACCATATTTTTAATTTGAAGTCAAAGTATAATCAAAGTATAATCAAACTCCAGTCAACACATAATTAATAACTAAAAAAAATCTTTTCGCCCAAATCGAAATGGCCAAAATTAAAACCGAAACGACCGAAAATTATCAATTTCTCCCGGTGCAGAAATTGAAATCGAAACTGAGAATTAAAACCTTGGTTTTAACAGCGGCTTGGAATTTTATAGCAAAATAAATCATATTAAATATTCCGACCATTTTTCCAAAATTTCTTCGAAGAGTCCGACCAAATTGGAAGCAAGGTATGTGTACGACACGTGGCAGAAATTTACACGGCACAGAAATTCGCTCTTCTAGTTTTGCTCCGAAGAAAGAGGAGACGCAAATTTCTCTGGGCTGGACTCAGCAGCTGTACTAGTTCAAACAGAGGACAGCAAATTCCTCCTTGTAGCAGGATACCTTCGGAGGAAGCTCACTTAGTCAAAGATAAAAGATGTATATTAACGTACTGACGTAGAATCAGACACTAAATATTAGTTTGTTAAATTGTATTTTTATCTATAATATATAAAAAATTACAAATTTGAGACTTTATAATATTATGTTTGTTCTAAATTACGACTTTAACCGGAGTTTTGTTAGACCTATTTTTCGCAAATTTCACAAGATCCAGCACCTTCGGCGGAACCCAAGGAATGGAGAATTTCCTAGGATTTCGTCAGTTCGATTATGGGCCAGAACTGGGCCGGGCGGAGATCCAGCATAGCCCATCAAATAACCTTTTGATTTCCACATAGCTATTCGCATATTGCCACGTCGGAACGAATGCGAGTCTGAGCCTGGCACCTGGATCTGGTCACCGTGCGAGCTTTACAGAGGGAAGACGAACTCGCGAAACCCTAGAGCAACCCACTCAGTCGAAGAACCCTAGATCTGATGTCTCGAATCCCGGCCATTTTCTCCTCATTGCTGCTCTTCCCTCTCCTCTCGATCCGCGTCCTATTGATCTCCGCCGATGAGATCTTCGCATCATCGTCTGGTGCTCATCAATTCCTCCTCCTTTTTTTCCTGTGAATTTTCGGTTTGAATTTTGTATTATAAGTTTTAAGTTTGGATTTTTTTTTTCTGTTGATTGAATGGAAGCTACTATTCAGTGCAGTTTTCTTTTCTAAATTGTTATTTAAAGCTGTTCGGTCTTGAAAATATCCTATTGAAAACCTAACAAGTTGGCCAAATGCAAATTTGATCCAAGTTCTTGATTGTTGGTTGTTGGCAGTAATAAATATGTCACATTTCGGCATAATTCATTGGCTAGCCACAGATGTTATACTCAGTTTTGGTTCCCAAGTTGCTGGTTTGTCGCGATCCCAATAAAAAATTTTTATCATCACGATGCTAGAGTTGCCTAGCTATTTTTTTGATGAGCGAAATACTTTGTGATTTGAAACTTGAGCTGATTTTATTGTTCCAGGTGCATTTATCTCCCTCAGATTTTAGAACAAGGCCAGCTTGCGATGTATTTCTATATAGAATTGTAAAATGTATTTCTGTAACGTATTGATCTATAATGCTTGATCCAATCGGTGTTTGAACATGACACTTGCAGTCATGGAGTCCTAGCATTGTCGTAAAGGTCAAATTTTCTTTCTTTTTTACCTTCAGTTATCTGTTATTTGTTACATTAGTAATATTTTAATTATTTTTACCATGGACCAGCAGGTGTGACATTTGGTAGGAGCTCCCGAGACCCAAAATACAAGATTGAATTTCATCCTGCAGACTCACCTTTTCACCATGTGAGTAAATGTGTAGCTTCTCCTTCCATGTTTAACTTCTCTGAATTTCTGAGCATCTTCATATTCTTCCTTGCTTCGAACATTTGCACATGTTTAGTTCAATTTCTGTTGTGAACTTGCAATAGCTGGAGTCTTTTGTATGAATTTAGGCATACTCAAACATCCAAGAGTATGTCAAGAAAATCTGGCAAAGCACAGATTACACTGGTACTCAAAACTTGCTACATTTTTTAAAGAGTTACTTGCTTTGATTCCAGAGCAGTTTGTAAGTTGTCATATCACTGGAGCATAAATTTTTTTCCATTTTGAGCCTGCTCCTTGGCATTATGTTCTTTGCGTCACCTTCTCCTTGTTAAGTTGTTAAATAATGTAAAAGAAAGAAGAAGGCAAGTAAAATCTCTAAGGCCATTTAGGAAGGGTGAAGAAGTATTTTGCTCTTCTCCAGTTAATTAAACCTATGGTGTGGGTTTGTTATTATATGTAAGCAAGAGAGTACATGACAGCTTTTTTTGCTTGATTGTGGCATAATTCTGTGCTGCTTGCTTTATCTTATTTTGGTAGTTTCCTTTTTTAACAAAAATATCTATCATGAGCAAGTAATGAAGTTGGCATGTTTTGTCAGGATAATGGCCAGGAGTCTGTCATGATGACAAACAAAGAGGGGCAAAATTATCTCTGTTTCCTACCATTGGTCGAGGGGACCAAACCTGTGAAGCCTTTTTCTTCACAACAAAATTCAAGTGATATTATTATAGAATCTGATAGGAGGATCAAGTGGAGAACCCCTGATGAGCTACTTGATGTGCTGAAAAATCAATGTTTTTACAGAGTGAGGATTGATGAGGAAAATTTCTAAAGCATTTTCAGACTTTTTTTTTAACTACTCCATTTGACATTCTTTTTTGTGCAGTATGAGGCATGGTGGACTTATGAGTTATGTTTTCACAAACATGTACGACAACTTCATTTTGAGGATGACAAGGTATGATCAAGTGCTTTTGTGTGACATGGATTTGAATTGGTCCAGTTACTCTTGTGAAGCATTTCTTGATAAATAGAAGTACAAAGTAGCATTTTAAATGTGTGACTTTTGCAGCAAAGAAGAAAAAAAGACTCTCTTGCATCGTCTTCTGTAAAAACTTGAAATACCGGGTTTCATCTTCCAAGTGACAACTATCAAAGCAAATCTGAAAATAGAATTTCAGAGCAGATAAAATAAACCGCAGCTTGTGTTGTGAATTACTCATGGGAATAATGTGGTCTGTTGTGAATTACTGCTAGTAGTTCTAGTTAAAGGACGAAAAAAGAAAATCCTAGAAATGTTGATTCTCAAGTGCGGACATCATGAAAATGATCTCTTGTTAAACTTAGATCTTAGATAGATATTGGATCAGATTGGTTTTTCATTAATTTTTCCTAATTGTAAATTATCTCTTATGACTTTTTGGGTTTACGGTTATAGATTGTTCAAGAATATGTTCTGGGAGTCTTCGACTCCAATGCAACGGCTGCATCCAATGAGAATCATTCTGACACTTTCATGTTAAAAGATCCACGCTCCAAAGATGCTTCTCAAAGGTGAAAATGTTTCCTTAGTCATATGTCTGAACCTAAACTATCACTAAAAGGAAAAAAAAAAAAAAAAGAAAGGAGAACAGACCTTATTGTTTTCTTCAAAATTTTTGGCAGGTACCATGCTCATCAGTTTACGAATGGAACCATTTGTGACCTTACGAGTCAGCCTAGGGAAACTGAGGTACTGGAATGTTATGCTGCATGATTTCTCTTCCTGTTTTGGCTTGGTTTTTATGTTCGCCTTTCCTCCTTGCAGGTAAGATTTGTCTGTTCAGAGCCCACAGTGAGTGTTAGCTCACTCAAAGAGATATCTACTTGCAAGTATGCTCTCACGGTTCAATGTCCAATGCTCTGCAAGCATCCGTAAGTTCTGTTTCCTTCATAACACCTGCTTCTTCAAGATTACTGTGTAAATTTTGGGACTGAATATACAAATATCGATTTGTGGGTTGTTCATGCAAGCACTTTGTTGGGTTTGCACAATTTTTTGTTAGTTGTCAATGAGAACAACTGGGTGTGGAAGATCAAATCACACTGCGTTCTGCTTTAATTGTTGTTTACTATATATTTCTTGTGACAGGATCTTTCAACAGGAGAGACCGACGTGGCACACCATCCACTGCAATGAGATCCCCAAGGACAAGGCAGACTCGAGGTAGACAATGGTCTTAAAGCCAAGCAGATCTGTTAGTCGCGGATGACCAAAACAGAACGATATGCAACATAGACAGATAATGTTTGATCATGTAATTACAGAAAATTATACATGTGATAAACCCAGTCTAATATCCTAAACTCAGTTACACAGCAGTTTTGTTGGCACCTTTCTCTTGTACTTCAGGTCAGCCATTTTTTTCTTTTGGTGCATGCAAGTAGTCCATGTATTGATTTACATTGCTTATTTGCATAAAGATCCTTCCAAACCAAGGATTTCTATATTTTTTCCTTTTCAGAAAAAATAACTTATATACCCCCTGAAGAACCCTGTATTTGCATGGCGTTCCACCCTTCTAGCTCACTCGACCGAGGAAATGGTCGGAAAATCTAAGGCTGTTAAGATCCCGACCCGAGAACCTGGACGGCCCGATGGTTTCGGCTTGGACTTTCGGCTCTTTGTATTCTTGTACCATGAAAGAGCATACAATCCGGGCCCGTATAGAAATATTGCGCCGGGGCCTTTGGGCCGGAGTCGGGCAAGTTTAGCCCGGACCGTTTGCAGCCCGAAGTTCAAGTCCGGTGCGGATTGCCCCAACGTAAGGAGTCGTGCGTGCTTCTTCACGATCCAGGGATCTAAAGATCCAGTTTCTGAAAACGACGGAGAGAAAAAATAAAAAGACAATTTAGATCTCTCCTCTTCCGTTCCAATACTCGAGGTACCTATTTATCTCTTATTTTCTCTTCTTTTTTTTTATCATTTATTACCTTTCCAATTGATTGGGAGGAAAAAAAAAATTCTGAAATCCCAGATTTGTTGCACCCAAATCTCACCCTATCAATAACGCCCCTGCTGCCAGCCTTTTCCCAGCAATTCCAATGTTCGCGATTCCCGCGGCCGCTGGCATTTGCTATACGGAGACCGTCCCCGCTTTCGGTGTGTGCCGGCGAACCTGGATCGGCCGCCGGATCGCGGATCGTCGGAGGATCGACCGCAAAGATGACATCATTTTCAGAATTGCGATAGAGAGCAGAAGAAAAAGAAGAAGAAGAAGAAGAAGAAGAAGAAGAAGAAGAGGAAGAAAGAAGAGTTTAATATTTCGAGAAATTCGCTCGGGAAAACGATCTACATTTTGCGCCAGCATCCGCGCTCAAACCACAAATGAATGACGAGTCGATCACGCTGGGAATCTGCCGCACGTTTGCGTCGAGATTGGTAGTGTAAACCGAAATTTTAAGCATGGTTCTCAGTGTCTACCGAAAAGTTTCATCTGAATTTCGGTTTCAGACTTTAAAAAATATAGTATTTAACTATTTATATTTATATATTATATTTATATTATAAAATATTATTATTTTAATAATTAAGTCTTTAATCTAGGTTACAAGAGATTTGAGTTCAAATCCTATGAGTACCCACTTTTATTTCTTTACAAATTTTACATTTTATACATTTTTTATCAAAAAAATTTATTTTATACTTTTAATATATATATATATATATATATTTTTTCTGATTTTAAATTTTTTAAAAATATTTTTAGATTGAAAGTCAAAGTTTGATAAAAAAAATTAAAAAATAATTTGATCGAAACCGAAATGAGATCAAAACAACTGAAATGAATCAATTTCGATAGGTGTCGAAATTGATCTGGAAATCAAAACTTAAAATCTTGGTTTTAAGTATCGATTTCTACATCAATTCCAATATCATCAAATTTAATACATTTTGATAATTTCGGTCTGTTTCGATTTTGATCAAATTTTTTTAAAATTTTTTGAACTAAAATTTGATTTTTAATTTTAAAATATTAAAAAAATTAAAAAATAAGAAAAGATTTTATATACATATATATTTATTAAATTTATTAAATAAATTTTTTTAGTAAATAATCACTTAAAATATGAACCAAAAAAAAATGCAAAGGCCAGGAATAAAATCTGGGTTTAAAACCTTAACTAATTGGGTTAAATATGGTTGTTGATAAGAGTAGAATATATAAATATAAATAATATATTTTGAAAAACCGAAACGAAAAATAGTAGCCAAATTGAAATGTTTTGAGGGTGATTTAAAACCATGGTGTAAACAGATTTGTGGTTTAGCCATCCAATACCAAGGTTTTTGGTTTGGTTTCGATATTGATTTTCATAACTATCAAAATTTATATATTTTGTTCATTTTAACTGTTTCAATAGAAAACAATTATGTTTCAGTTTTGTTCAAATTATTTTTTAATATTTTAAACCTCAAATTTAAAAATATTTAAAATTTTAAGAAAATATAAAAATATATTTTTTTGAAAAAAATATTCAGTACATAATTTTTAGGTAAACAATTACTCAAAATAGTAAAAAAAAAACCATAAAGCCAACTTCGAACCCAAATCACATTGATTTGCGATTAAAAATAATACATAAAATTAAATAATATATATTTTTGAGTTTGAAATTAAATTTAAGATCGAAACGGTTTAAGATAGTTTGAAATTGGAATGTTTTGATAAAAATATTTCAGTTACTACGGTCAAAACTTAAAAATCTTATTCAATAATTAATTTTTTTAAGTAATGTCTTATAAGTCGTTCAAAAATTTTATAATTTCTTATTAATTTAATAAAAAAATTAATTTTAATTTAAACTCTTAAAGTTTTATTTTACAGAAGAAAAAGAAGAAAACAAAAAGAGAAGAAGAAGAAGGAGCATTTTAGGTTGAAATTCTTTTATAATTCTGCTCGAAATTGAGCTTATTATGAGCAAAATAAACTAAAATAAAACCAATGATTGTCGTTGGCCTTGGTGGGGATTGCTTCAAGACCAATACAACAAGATGCAGCTTTTTTTTTTTTCTGCATTTGAATGTCATTTATTAAAGATAAAACTCATCATTTTCATCTTTACTATTCAGATTGCTACTTGTATTTTTTTTTTATAAAGGATATGATTCTAGCTTTGGACTCACTCACTCACTCTGGTCCCCTTGCTCTCTCGTCTACCATCAAAAGAAGTTCAGTAATAACTCAAGACAAATTAGATAGGCATGTGAGCATTGAACACAAGAAAGTGCATGAGGAATGACAGCCTCATCATTCAAGTTTGTTACCTAACCACCATAACGTTTACTACTTGTCATCCTTGAATACAAACAAGCCATATGAATAGATTGATGTTCTTGCCATTGTGACACATCCAAGACAAAAGGCTCACATGTGCAGTGCATGTCTCACTCGTTATTTCCACAAGTAAACAAGCAAAGATGAATAATTGATAGACTGGGCCACCCACCACCGCCTCTATCCCCTCGCGAGCTCCATCTCTTCTCCATCCTTCTTCCTCGTCTTCTTCTTTAGAAGTCTTCCAACGAACGCGTCTAGCCATGGACTGGTACTCCTGGCTGTCGGGATCCAACAATCTAGATCCCTCCTTGGTCTATGAGTACGCCCTCGTCTTCTCCAACAACAAGCTCGAGGAGGAGGACGTCGGGGACTTGGACCATGAGTTCCTCCAAAGCATGGGCATCTGCATAGCTAAGCACAGGCTTGAGATCCTCAAGCTCGCCAAGAAGACCAAAAAGAAGCAGGAGAAGAACAAAAAGAAGAAGAAAAGAGCAATCCCGCCACCGGTGGCCAAGATCCTGGCCGCGGTGAAGGAGTACTTCCGCCCAATGGTGCCCTGCGACAGTTCGGCGATCGTGGTTGCGCCGGCGAGCTTGAGCGGGCAGAAATGGAGGAGCAACATGCTGAAGAGGAACAACAGGGTGGTGGTGTTGGGGAAGGCAGATAGGTTGATGCTCACTGAGGGAGCAAAGATGGTTGAGCCGGTTTTGGGTTCGCATGGGTCAAGTCCGGTGGTGAGATGGGATTCCATGTTTGGGGAGTTGAAGCCAACTTAGCTTGCTTTCATTTTTCCTGTGCCCAAATTTGCTTGGCGAGGGTTGTTGTTTTGGCTATCGGTTTAAGGTATTACGAGTTTTTGGAACTAGAATTTCAAGCAGAGTTTTCTGCAGAGAAACTGAGAATGTTGAGTTCTATCGTCAAACACGTGTGACTCGTGTAATTTTGACAACACGTTGGGTGTTCTCTGTAAAAACTGCTCTCTTTTTAGAGATCGTTAAAAATGTAAATTAAAAAAAGTAAATGGGTTTAAATGTAAAAGTTGTATTCTGATCAAATGATGCATATTACAAACAAATTTGTCCGGTTCAGATTTTTTTTTTTTTTTTTTTTTGTTTTTTTGGTAATGATCCGGTGCAGATTCCTGATTGCGGTTTGGTACGTCGAATGAGCAACATGTGAAATGTCCGCAATTAATAATAATAATGATTCATTAGTGTGTGTTCACACGCTCGAATCCTTTAAAACTAATTTAAATATTTTTAATTAATTATTTAATCATGCATTTCATGTTTTATGTTGGCCCTTGCCCCCTCGCTAAGCGAACCATTGGAAGTAGAGGAATCCATGGAATTCAACGATTCAACAAAAACTGTTGGATTCTAAACAACTTGGTCGGTTTGGTTTAAAATCAGGATTAAAATTAGCCCATTTCAAAATTATTTTTTTATATAAAATTAATATTATTTTTATTTTATATTATTATTAAATTAAATTATTAAAAAAATAAATATTTTTTCGAACTTTAAATTATTGAAGCATTAATTTTGATAAAAATATATTAATTTATAAAAATAGTTTACTAATTTTAATTTTGATTCTGATCTTGATTTAAAATCAAACGATATCAATTGTGAAATCCAATATCAGGTTGATATACAAAAGAAAGTCACTATTTTTAAATTTTTTTAAAATATGATATTAATTTTGAACTCATGAGATGTGCCGCTCAAACTTATTGGAGTCTTATGGTCAAAAATGTTGTGCCCATAAAATTTAAAATTAACTAAATAATATAATGGGTGATTGAGTATTTGGTTGTTCGAAAGTAAACGAAAGGATAAAAAAATTTACTTTTTTAATTTTGATTCACTTTTTAAAAATAGTTGAAAGTATTATTAAATTTATTAATATTATTATAATTTTAAATATCATCAAATTTATTTTTATAAGTTACTTCAGAATAAAAAAATTTATTTAATAATTGAAAAAAATTAAAAGCGAACATACTTTTGGCACAACACTTTGTACAATTAATATTGAAAATATATAAAAATAATCTTACTTTTATTTGTCTTCGCTTTTTAACAATTAAATAAAATTTCAATTCGAGCACTTCAATCGCTTACATCGCAATGTCTAGTAAGTCACAAATTACTTTAGAATAGATACCCAAAATATGGTTTAAATCATATAAAATCCATAATAAAATAACAAAAAATATATTTTCCTTTAAAAAACAGGGTTTGCATGCAAAGAATAACATGGGACAATTACAACTATAAAGGAGGGGAAAAAAGAAAAATGGCGGTTCCGAAATAATTTGCATTCATTATTCATCAATTAAAAGCAATTATCACAAGCGAAATAATTAAAAATATTTAACGGCGGGATGCCAGCCAACTCACCTGAAGCCAAAAAATTACATTCTTCTTATTCCGTACAGTCCAAAAATATGACGCGTGCACACGTGTGAACTTTCTGAGCAAACTGAGACGTAATCAAACGGTTGCGACCACGTCTTATCTTCGTCGGACTCCAGAGTCCGACCCGTGGCGATACGCCCGAATCGGAATCGTACTGGAACCTTTCTCGAGGCAATTTCACGGCCCGGATCTAATAGAAAACCCCCAGACTGCGCATTATTTATTCTTACGGACCTCCTACCTCCTCCCCCTTCAAAGCCGATGCCGGAGACGCTTCCTGGTTTGCCGAAATCGAGATCGGTCACTTCCTAAGCTCTAATGGCGGACACCGCCTCTCGAAACAGCTCCGCCGCCTTCCCCTCCAGCCACATCTTGTGTTCTACTGCCGGCGCCGGGGCCGCCGTTATGAGCGGGACATGCGCGTGCGCGCCGACGAGCCACCCCGGATCGTTCCGGTGCAGTCTTCACCGAGGGATTCCACGAAGGAGTCCCGCGCATGCGAACGGCGCCGCGTGCCGAGACGATATCCGGCGGTTGGCGATGGTGAACTCCTTGTTGCGGATCGGGGCCGTGAAGTGCGGATGGTTGCGGCGCGGATTGACGGCGATAATACGGCCGTCGTCTAACCAGCGCCGGCGCAAGGCCACGTTCCAGCCCCGACCTAGCCGGCTCTCCGTCATGTCATCGGCCAGCGACGATCTGTGATATCGGATCTGGTTTTTCAGATCCCGAGGAATTAGATAATAGGATTTTTTTTTTATTATTTTTTCATTTTTCGCCGGTTCTGATGTTCAGCTTTTTATGGACTCAGAAAGATTACAATCCTACTTGAACCGAATTCCTGATATTTCATTTTATTTCGTTTTTCCTCAATTACCTTTTATTTGATTAATATTTTTTCTCTTCTGTTTTCTGATAAATTTGATAAAAATAGTACAAGAACAGCTGGGTCTGATTGGATATATGCTATGTTTTAATGTATAGGTTAAAAATTATTAAAAATTATATTTAATTTTGCATTCACTAAAGTAAACGAAGTTACTTCGTTAGATTAAGTAATTATAAATACGAATTTTGATTCTCAACACAAATTCAAATCATTTTAATAGATTTATTCATCGGAAGATTAAAGAAATTTGTACATTCGGTATAAATTCCGTGTTTTATCTGTAATATATGTTTTTAAGAGTTCGAAAATCCTGAGAATAACCATAATGAATCATTCAAGCTCCCTACTCTTTGTGGCTTTATTCAACCAACGCTACAACGGCATTCAAATGTGCAACCCTCTGAATCGTGCACAAAGCTTGTGGAGAAGTTTCAGGAAATGTAAGTTTATGGCCTACACATCTCCTCAAAATCGAATATTGTTAAGCAATATTTTTTTATAGGAAGACAATCATGACAAGTACACTAAATTCATTTGTTCTCGTCTGAATGAATCTCCATTTTAGGTATTTTGAGGTTTCTACTTCCATAAAATTTGTTACGTCAAAAATGAATATCTATTACAATTTAAGATGTACAAAAAAAAAAAAAAATACAAAAGCGAAGGCGACTTGAATCCAAAGAATTTCATATCACAA
Organism: Trichopus zeylanicus subsp. travancoricus; assembly: GCA_005019695.1. Taxonomy (NCBI): domain Eukaryota; kingdom Viridiplantae; phylum Streptophyta; class Magnoliopsida; order Dioscoreales; family Dioscoreaceae; genus Trichopus; species Trichopus zeylanicus. The sequence goes on from RXID01014946.1 coordinate 14,962, forward strand.
AATTCTTTATAAATAAGATATTTATAAAAATAATCTAATTTAATTTAATTTTGAATAGGAGATTAATTTAGATTTTAAAAAAATGAAATTTGATTTATTAACCTATATTTCTTAATAGAAAATAAACTCATAGAAGGATTCATACTATTGATATATTTTTTAACATGTATCCTATTGTTACAGTATTAGGCAAGATTTTAAGTTTCGGTCCAAACCGGCCAAAACGGCTCGGTTTCGACCGAATCCGAAACGAAACCCTAAATATGGTTTCGGTTTAAAATTTACTGTTCATTTTTACCAACGAGCAAAGCTTGAGTAGGGAGCTCGCCGGGCGATCGCGCACGGGAAGCTCGTTGAGCGCGCACGAGGAGCTCGTTGGGCAAGCGCGCGTGGAGAGCTCGTTGGTCGAGCTCGAGCGGGGAGCTCGTCGGTTGAGCTTGAGGTCGACCTTGCACCGGGGCCAGCGCTGTCGCCAATCTAATTCCGACGCCCTTACCGGTTTCTGTCAAATATTGTTCACGTTCATAATATTATTCACGTAACTGTTCATTATTTTTAAAAATTTTTAAATATATTACAATTTTTTAATTTAAAGTTTAAAAATAATTAAAATAAAGTTAAATTTTAGTCAAAATATAATTAATAAAAAAATATTTTGGTTGAAATTGAAATGAAAATGATTTTGATCGAAACACATTGATTTTTTTGTTCACGTGCATACGTGCATGATCGTTTCACCGAAAGTAAAGCCAAAAAAAATTTGTGTCGGTCTCACCCCTATATGAATCGCTATCACGAGATTGTGTAAAGCTAGTTGTTTTGGCTCGTATATCTATAAATGTTTATATGGATCAAATACTGAATTCATAATTCAACATCCAGATATTTTAAACTCAACTGATGATGATGATGATGATGATTAATTGTATTACATTATAATTAATAAATTATATATGTGTCAATTGTATTTTAATAATAAATTAAATTTATTTATGTTAATTTTTAACTTTTTAATCATATTCATATTATTTCTCATAAATTTTTTTATATAGTAATATATAAAAACAGTGGTTAATTATCAAAATTAATTTTAATTAATTAAAATAATATTTAATATTATGGTAAAATTAATTATAAATTTTTTCATAATTTTTAAATTTTTATAAAAATTTTTTCAAAATTTTATTGTATTTTTAATTTGAAGTCAAAGTACAATCAAAATATAGTCAAATTCTGGTCAACACACAATCAATAACTAAAAAAACCCTTTTGACCGAAACCGAAACGGCCAAAATGTATTGGTTTCATTGGGTCTCAAAACTGAAACCGCAATAGTAATTATAAACCTTGAGATATATCTTCGCATAAGTATGAATTTTTTAAATTTATTCTCTAATATTAATTTATTTAGTTGTGTTTTTTAAATTTCTATTAACGTTAGAGGTTTTTTAAGTCATAAATGATCGATGAAATCAAGTGAATGAAAAAAAGACGGGGAAATATAAGAATGATGACGATGATTAATACGGTAAGAATAGTAGTGTCGATGGTAGTGATATAGAGATATATATATATATATATTTCCACCTTACTAGTATTTGAATTTTTTTAAACTTATTATTTTATTTATTTTTGTTTCAAATTTTTATTTAAGTTAACCATAATTTATGTTTTAATTTTGATATTTTTCATTTACATCTACATATTATTCATCTTAATTTTGAATACTTTTGGGATCAATTATAAATATTTATTTACTTTATTGTTTTTATTTTTATTAAAAAGTAAAAATATTCTTAATATTCTTCATTTGCATTTACATATTATTCATTATAAACTTGAATATTTTCGAACTTAATGATTAATATTCTTATTTAATTAATTTATTATTTATTTTTGTTAGATTTAAAATTATTTTTGATATTTTTTATTTATGTTTGCATATTATGCAACTTAATCTTAAATAGTTTCGGATTTAATGATCAATATTCATTGATTTAACTATTTTTGCTATTTTATTAGAGTTAAAAATATCTTTTTTTTTTGTAAATCACTTCTCAGTCATAGCTCTTAAGGAGCATTTTTAAGTCTATCTTATATGAATAAGAAACACCTTTAATCTTATCCTATATGAAGAAAAAAACGCATAAGCACTTAGGATCTATTTGGCCACCAAAAAATGAGATGAAGTAATTGAAAGTGAGATTAATTTCTCACTTTTGATGTTTAATTATTCACAATAAAAATTTCAAAAGTTAATCCACTTTTCAACTAATTTCAGCTCGAAATTAAAAATAAAATACATCTTAATTCTATATTTTTTTGATTTAAAGTGACTTATGAAAGTAAATTTAATAAAATTTTAAATTATAGTAATATTAATCACATCCAATAATGATTATTTTTTTAAAAAAAAATATTTGTAAAATTTTTCAAGGAAAAAATTATATTATATATTAATAATTGTAATTCAAAAATTCACTTTTAGCCAATCTAATATTAGAAATTAACTATTTATAGTTATTTTTAAAAAATGAGTAAAAAATAAAGAAGAGTGATTTCTTGAAACCTAACATATGAGTTTAGAGTTTGGCCGACAAAAGTAAAAGCGAAAGGCAAACCCAAAACATAGAGCTTCAAACAGTTCATAAATGAAATTTGGAGAAAATATAGTTAAAAAATTGTTAATGCATATGCAGAAAACAGCCCAATAACGAAGGTTAAAATCGAAAGAGATGGTGACACATGAATTCTAAAGTTAAGAGTAATACAAGATTTTGTAAAATTTATTTACAACATATATATGGGAGGATATACATAATTTTAAATAGAAGCTAATACGAAAAATAGGGATTTATATTAAGATTTTAAAAATCAGTCAAAATGTTTTAATTTAACTAGTATTTTAATTTCAATTTTTAGAACTTGCGAAGAAGACTGGCCTCCACTATTGCTCTCTCCTTCACAACTCGGAGCATTTTTCTGAAAATTTTATTATATTTTTAATTTGAAATCAAAGTATAACAAAATATAATTAAATTCTGATCAACATATAATTAATAATTAAAAAAATCTTTCGGCCGAAACTGAAACGATCGAAACTGAAACTGAAACTGAAATGACCAAAACGATTAAAACGTATTGATTTCGCTGAATATCGAAATTGAAAGTGAAACCGAAATTAAAACCTTGCAATGTAGCGTTTATAATAACCATTGAAAGTGTCTCTCCTATCAGTCCTTCCGCAGCAGATGGAGGCCCTTCCGCAATAGACCTCCTCCATCGAATAAACAACAAACTAGAAAATATGATAAAGATTACAAATTTATAAATCAAGATTTGATTAATACAAGTGCACCAACAGTAAATGACATCAATTTCTCTCTAACAAGTACTGCGCACTATAATCTGATTCTCCATACAGCGCTGAATAGAGCCTGTTCATCCAAGACATGATGATCTTGAATAAACTCTCAATCCAGTTCAGGGGCTACGGGAACATCATCGACGGCATCAGAGCCATCGACAAGCACTTGTTCATCGCTTTCTATTTCTCATAGGTGAATTTATTGAGGGTTCACACGATCTAGCGGTGTGGCTAAATAAACTGGGGGTCGGCAAATGCGAAAATAGTTCATCTATTTTCACAACTCAACCGTTAATGTACGCATGCCGGAAAATATCACTGACCCTTCTTTTTAGAATTTATCCCTATTAATATCCTCCTTCCCCAAATTACTCACCGTTCCCGACTCTTCGCTCCTTCTCGTTCTTCCCCAATATCCACCCCCCTCGCCTCCCCTTTCGGATTCCCACCGGCCCATTGCCGGTGGAGACCCCGCGGACTCCGTCGCCGATCCGAGGATTCTTCCGCCATGGAAGTCGAGCGCGCCAAGCAACCAATGCTCCTTGATGGCGCTCAATCTGATCGGACGCGCAGAGGACCCTTCGTTTCTCCCGATGTTATTCCGGGATCTGAACCGCCAGGGCCTGCTCAGGCATGGGGACAAGGCGGTGTTCGTCGGTGATCCCATTTCGAGGCTTTCCAAGTTTTTGAAGAAGCAGATCGACGTGACGGCGGCGTGCAGGATTTCCACGGTCGCGGAACGTACGGTCGGCTTTGTCTTCGCCGAAAATGGCTTTGGCGAGGCCGGATTCCGGCTCGTGGACCGGGCGATCAAGGTGGGAGGGATCGTAAAGGAGGAGGAGTACGTGGTGATGAAGGCGGAAGCGGAGGTGTTGGAGGAGATGATCCTCAAAGGGGAGTCCGTTCGGCTGGTGGACGAGCTGTTCCTCGAGTGCGGGAACAGCCAGCGGCACAGCAAAGGCAGAGGGAAGAGGAGAAGAGCTTACTGGGAGTGCTTGGCGCTGTACGGCAAGCTCATAGATCAAGGGGTCGCTGTTCACCAGTTGTGGGGTTGATTAGTACTAGTCTGCACTATCTACACTCTCAGTGGCATACTTGACGAGTGTAGCTAAAACGTGTGGTCTTAAGTAAAATTGTGCTTTTTTTATTTTATGTCATCTCTGTGGATGAGAGGGAATCAGTGGGAGAATCCAATTTGCATTCGTCATCGGAACAATCTTGAGGAAAGCTTTAACTGAGATTAGTCCATTAACCACAGACTCGAGATCTAAAAAATTTTATCATTCCGCGGAGCTTAATTATACTCCGGCGATACCGACTACCAAGAAACAGCCACTGAATATTGAGAGATTGCTACTGTTTCATCTTCCTGTCGTTAGGAAGATTTGATGCACCTCCGCCGAAGAGCTTTCGGGAGGAGAGGAGAAGGAGCGGGAAATGGAAATGGATGCGAGAGGAAGAAAGGGCACTGCAATTTATAGCACGTGATTGGTTGATGGCGATGATAAATGGACGGCTGGGATCGCTCCAAGCGTGCGAGGGGCATGAACGGTTAATAGGTTTGCCTCGGGTTGGCATGAGAAAAGGCCCTCGAAGGGTTGGAATACCGATCTCGAGACAACGCGAATAGTCCTGGCACGAGGCTTCACGGAATGGACTGAAATTTTGCGTTTAATAATCGAAGGGCACTATAATTTATGAAGCGCAGCTGCTCGACTCCCACGTTTTGATTTAAGGGCTTGTTTGGTTCGTTTCCCTGAATCTGAAATCGGGTGAATGGAGGAAACCATGTTTGGTTTAATTCTCACAAACCGAAATTGAGGGAATCCCACGATTCCAGCTGTTCTCGATACCAGATTTTATTTCTCTGGCGAAACCGGAGGAAAACATGGTTTCCGGAGGAATTCGGTGGTGGGTCCCACCGCCAAATTCCTCCTTTTCTCTGTTTTCCCCATCATTTCCCTGCAGCTTTTCCAGTTTTCCTACGAGCTCGTCGTCCTCCTTTGATTTGAGCTTGTGAGCTGTTCCAGCGTAGTCATCATCGTCCTCCCTCCTTCGATTTGAGCTCGTGAGCTGCTTCAGCGTAGTCGTCATCGTCCTCCTCCTTCGATTCAAACTCGTGAGCTGCTCCAGCGCCGAGCTGGTTATCCTCCTTCGATTTGAGCTCGTAAGCTACTCCAGCGCAGTCGTCGTCGTCCTCCCTCCTTCGATTCAAGCTCCTGAGGAATGTCCCCGTTGGTGGTGGTTCAAGAAAGAACAAAAGATCCTCGTCCTCCTCTACCGCCACCAATACCTCCTCCTCAGCCTCAACCTCAGCCTCAACCCTCTCCACCTCCACCACTGCCCCCACTACTTCATCGTTCATTGGAAACCCTAACCCTAAGTTCTATCCAGGCTAGGACCTCAACATAGCATTCCCACAACCCCCACCCATCCCAGAGTTTGTAGATCTCCCAAGCATGGAATTGCTTAGGAGTAGGTGGCTGAGTTCCTTTGTTCCGATGTCGGAATCTGTGCCAGAGGCCAGTGGAGTGGTTTACCCTCAAAGTTTTGGGATCTAGGACTTCAAGCCTCCAACCTTGAACTTCCCTCTTCATGGAGTGAGCACTGGTGGCATACAAGGGATGTAGGAGAGTTCTGGGAGGCTCTTGGTTCCTTTTGAGGATTTGAGGCAGGTGAGCTCAGGGAATACTGGAGGTGAATTTGAGCAGAGTAGAGGAGGACAAGGAGGGGATCCTCCTGGGTTTTGGCATCGAATGCTTGGTGGTGGTGGTGGTGGTGCAGGATCATAGTAATAGATAGTAATCTAAGAGGATTGGTGTTTTCTTAATTATTTTTGCTTGGAGTTTGTGAAAAGCTAACAGCAAACAAGATACATGGAGTCTCTGATCTCTTTTGCCTTTCTTCATTGATTAGGTTCCCTGTTCTCATTCTTGAATGTGAAGCTTCTTTTTAGGCTTGCTTCAAGAGGATGTCATCAACTAAGAGAGGCCATTAGAGCACATATTTTCCCCTTCTTTTGTTTTTCTTTCTTCCTTGCTTATTGCAGGGTTAAAAGGAAAGATGACTCTATTCCCTCGTAGGGATTTGGACCATATCCCGATTGATGGTTTTAACCAACTATAGAGAAGGCATTGATGAGATGAGAGAAGTATGGGGCTCCCATGTGTTCATTTGTGGTGTTTGGGAATAATGTCATGTTTGTAGCATCAAATTGCACTGTAGTGTTTGTATGGAGATCTCAGTAAACAAGACATGATAACTCCATATTAATTGTTTATTTAAGCTATGAAACAAGGAATTAATGAGTGTAGAATGCCTTTCAAATAACTGGAAAAGATTCTTAGAAGAAAGTCATGTATCCAACTTTGATGAAGTTCAAGGGGGAATGATTTAGTAAGCCCTCTCTGAAACTTGCATGTGGGCATTTACATGAGGACGAGGTTAATGACATTACATTTGTTGATGGTATGGATGATGAGAACAAAATTGAGTGGCTTCAGGAGTTTATGAATGATATAAGTATGCAGTTATATATTTTGCAATAACCTGTTAAGTTAAACTATGTATTTAACCATCTTTTGAGCAGACTTTTGTATTAACTTACTAAGTTGTCTTTTCTAATATATTAAGTTGTCTCTGTAGTAGAAACAAATCATCGTAATATTTATTATGATATTTGTACATATAGTGAAACTGAAGTCCTTTCATTTTTGGGTCTTTTTGTAAAATCTTATTAATTTTTAAAATTATTTCAATAATTTTAAAATTAAAATTATTTTATTTCTCAAATTACTTACAAATAAATTATTTTAAAAAATAAGTATATATTTTATATATTTATTAAAAATTATAATCTGTAATTGATTATAAGAAGTTACTTACATAGTCTGTCTTTTTCTGACCTTTTTAAAATATTTATTATTATTTATTATTTTTATATATTTAATAATAACATTATTATACTTTTCTAATTATTTACAAATAAAATATGATAAAAAAGAAACTATTTTTTAAAAAAATTATTTTACATGAAAATAATAATATTATATTAAATAATAATAATTAGTTAATATATATTTCTATAATTACAAATTTTAAAATTAAGTTATTATATTTCTGTATTAATTTATATATAAATTAATATTTTGTGTAATATGCTAATTCTCAATTCCTATGTTGACCAAACACAAGAATTTAATAACTTATGGAATTGATCAATTCCATTTGTCAACCAAATAATAGAATTTAAAATTTAGGAATTATCGAATTCCCAATTTCCTATAGAAAATACTCATTGAAATACTGGAATTATCTAATCCTTCAATTCTTTCAATTTCCCAGAATCACTCAATTCCCACGATTTCACGTTTCGTAAAGCCGGAATCGAACCAAACGGGCCTAAATATAATATAACTCGATGTAAATATATTGGACTTGATTATCGATCCAAATGAACATTATTTCTCGTTCAAATTTGAGTTTACGTTACAAACAAATATTTTTGGAAATGGCTCCTTGAATGTTTCAAGAATTACAACTTGTGTCCTGCTCAACGGAGGAATGCAAATTGATGGTCTAGCCATTGATCTCTCGAATTAAAGGAAGAAGATAAACACATGGTTACCATTGGGTTTTTGAGAAAAACTCTACCACAAAAATAATTTTTTATTCAGTTTTTGGCTAAGTTAATTAATGGCGAGTAAAGTAAAAATTGGTTTAGGATTTTACCGGTGATACATAATTATCAGGAATAAAGGAGGTAACAAGTAAATCCGTATGATTTCACTGGATATTTGTAAAATTCTCCCAAAAAACAACTCATTGAAATCTGAGCTTGCATGAAAAAAATGGAGGCGACTTCCAGGATCATGCACGTCAACAGCTAACAAGACCTGTTCAGCTTGGTTCGCTCAAATTTCCGGCTCATCTCCACCTCGACTATTGCCTGCTATCTGATCCACAAAGGCCTGGATATTCCGGTCCGACGAGCCGCCCAGCTCCACCGCCTTCTTGGCCGCCTCCTGCCACTTCTCGGCCCTCTTCCTCATCCCATCTGCTTCCGGCCCTGCCACCACCTCCTCTACGCACCTCTTTATCTTCTCCCTTTTCACTGGCGCCCATAGCCTCACACCGACCTTGTACAACTCGAGGACAAATTTGGCGTCCGTCATCTGGTCGCCCCAGTGGGGCCATGCCACGACGGGCACCCCGGAAGAAAGGGTCTCCAACGTCGAGTTCCAACCACAGTGCGTCACAAAACATGCAACTGCCTTGTGTGACAGCACCCGCTCTTGTGGACTCCATGCTACCACCTTCCCTTGCTCCGCCGTCTCGTCCTTGAACCCCGTAGGAAGCAGCATCTGATATTAATTATGAATTCAGACTCAGTTATCATAAAAGTTGTATATTTATATGTATGAATCCATACTTAATACCTGATGCTGTTCTCTCAACACCCACAGAAACGGCCGGCCGGTCTCCCGGACCCCCGCCGCCACCTCAGCCACCTCCTCTTCGGACAGCATCACGACACTCCCCACTGAGACGTACACCACCGTCCGCGTCTGCTGCTGATCGAGCCAGTCGATGCAGTCAGCCGCCGGCTTCCACATGTCGGCTTTGATCTGGTTCTCCGCCGATTCATCTCCTGGTTCAATAAGCGGTCCCACCGGAATGATGTTGAGTGAAGTGTGTTCGCGGATAGCCGCAATCGCCTCTGGCTCGAGCTCCTCGAATGTATTGGCGAACACCCACGAGACGCCGGAGATGTTCTTGAGCTGCTCCAAGATCAGCTCCGCCAGCATCTTGTAAGGACTGCTGCGCAGCAGAAAGCTGGGGACCTCGCCGGCGGCGAGAGGCGGTACCCCGGGGAGACTCAGCGTCACGTCGGATTTCTCGTCCTCGGGATACTTCTCCGGCGAGATGTTATAGTAGTAGTAGGCGGAGAAGACGGCACATGACTGGATCCAGAGAACGGCGGAAGGCACGGCGAGCTCTTTTGCGATGTCGACGACCCAGGGGACGAAGGGGTTGTTGACTATGCAACGGACAGGGGAGACGTCGGCGTTGAGGCGGCGGATGAGGTCGGCGAAGGATGCGGCGCCGCAGGTGCGGTGTTGCCGGTTGAGTTGCTCGTGGTCCAAGCGGCGGGGGTCGTCGAGGGGGAGGCCGTCTGAGAAGAACTCGAACCGGAGCTTCCCTTTGCCCACAGGGACGGCTTCGCCGGGAAGGATGTTGGTGGCGGACTGGATCTTGGCGCCGAAGTGGGCGGTGGAGGAGAAGGTGACGAGGAGGCCCTTGGCGGCGACGCGCTTGGCGAGGCGGAGGAGGGGGTTGACGTGGCCCTGGCCCGGGTAAGAGACGAAGAGGACGTGGCACATCCCGACTAGCTGAGCAGAAGACTTAACAGCTGCTTCCTGTTGGCGCATCGGAGGCGACTGTTTCATGGCCGACATTGGAAAATGGGAATGGGATTTCTTTATATATATAGAGCGGAGGAGCGGCACAGACGAAGAAGATGATGATGCAGATGACGATGTTGAGAAAGATAGCAGATGAGGTATTTGATTCGTGGCCTTTCCGTGTTGGGATCTGCTTTTAATATTATTTTCTGTGACGACGAAAAGCTCACTGGTTGGACTTTTAATATTATTATTATTATCTTCTGATGAAAGTTCAGGCATTTATTTTTGAAGAGAATTAATAAATTTAATCGAAATGTAGATATCAAATGTCAATGGTGGGCTTGTGTCAGCGGTGACGCATGACTTTTGCGAATTACCCCAAGAGACAGAAAACATGACCGAGAAGAATTGACTCGTTTCGAGTGTTCCGCATTAAATTTTTTTGGCCAGTTGTGACAGTTGCGATGGAAACGGAGACGAGGAAAGCTCTGTTCGAGGACCTTGTTTGGTTCGGATTCCACGTGACAAGTCCGGCTCGTCAAATGATGTCGGGTCAAATCGGCTGAGATGCAAAGTTACAGCTTGAGTTGATGTCAATCGGCGAACTTAATTGACAGCCCAATTCGTTGGCTAACGCCGCTAACCCAAACCCGATAAATTCGCTCAAGAATTTGAGTTTCGTGAAACTGGTGAGTTTCAGAACTTCAGGGAAAAAAGGGAGTTTTTTTTTTACGTACGCGTTGGGTCTTTTTTTAATGAATTTCATGTGATGCAGATTTCTTTTTTCTTTCGTTTTATCTGAAAAGTCGTTCAATGCGGCGTACACATGGTTCAAACTTCAAAGTGGTTGAGTTGGATCAGCATCGATGAGATGGACGTGACCAACGGAACGTACCGCGACAAACCAGTCCCTAATGCAAAGACTCGGCGCCGAAGGAGCGACGGATCTGAACTCCTGATTTTAAAATCAAGGGTCCAAATTTAAACTACTAAATCTACGAGTAAAGGATCATTTAATTTAGAACTAAAAAAAATTAAATAATCTTATTTTAAAGGACTTTTATTTATAATCTCTCAAAATTTATCTATACAAGTGACGTGGAAAAGCATGATTATGATGAGAAGAATGTGCAATACATCTTTTTGTCGAAAATCAGAAAGAAGACAAATAAAAGAGAGGTGGAGTGATGATATAGTAATGACATTGACGGATTAGAGAGCCATATCACGACCAATGCTTTCGTGTCATGCACATTGTCTTTTCATAATCAACCAAACGATCCCTTAATTATACCATAATCCACATATAAAACTAACAATTATAGTCATATAAAATATCAAAATGTTTTTGTTGGCCAATAAGTTTCCCTTTTTTTGAAAAAAAAATGCGCAGGGGTTTTTCTGCAAATATCTCTTCTACCAAAATCTGGGCGGATTCGATCAACCGAGACTTACATGAATAGGATCACCTGTTACTGAGATCGCACTCAATTGCTTCTGATCGTCAACTCCCTCCCTCCCCTTCGATCCCATCCGTCGGAGATGGTTCCGGACCATGGCCGGCACGGCGGCAACGGCGACGGCGGAGTTTGGGGCCTTCCACGAGAAGTCTCTGGTGGAGTACGTCAAGGCCTCGCCGGTGTTGTGCATGCGGCTCGGAAACCAGCTCGACGGCCTGGAAGTCAAGGAGGTCGGCGACGGCAACCTCAACTTTGTCTACACCGTCTTCGCCCCCTCCGGATCCTTCGTCGTCAAGCAGATACTCCGATCCCATTGATACAATCCTCCATCGATGGTGTTCTTGATCTCTCTTTCTTGGAAACTCTAGGCGGAGCCGTAGCGGATTCAACTGAAGCTTAGAACGATCAAACGGCTCAGATAGTTAAGTTTTTCATATTATTCCACATGTCCTGATTTCGAATTTTTTTGCTTTTACAATTTATTTATTTAATATTCTAAATAATTTTGTATCAAAAAAGTATGTATTTAATTATTTTTTTGAAAAAAAAAAACGTAAGTATATATAACAGACCAATGTCTCTTCGAACGGCGATGTTACTAATTACAGCTGAAGAAGAAGAGAAGATTTACTTTCTGTGAAAAACTGTCTGCATTACTTGTTAAGATTTTCACTCTCCAAAGACAGTGAGAGAATCCAATTTGCATTCGTCATCGGAACAATCTCGAGGAAAGCTTTAACTGAGATTAGTCCATTAACCACAGACCCGAGATCTAAAAAATTTTATCATTCCGCGGAGCTTAATTATACTCCGGCGATACCGACTGCCAAGAAACAGCCACTGAATATTGAGAGATTGCTACTGTTTCATCTTCCTGTCGTTAGGAAGATTTGATGCACCTCCGCCGAAGAGCTTTCAGGAGGAGAGGCGGCATCAATGGCTTCTTCCTCGGCATCTTGGGATCGATCGGAGAAGGAGCGGGGAAATGGAAATGGACGGCTGGGATCGCTCCAAGCATGCGTGGGGCACAAACGGTTAAAAGATTTGCCTCGAGATTGGCATAAGAAAAGGCCCTCGAAGGGTTGGAATACCGATCTCGAGACAACACGAATAGTCCTGGCACGAGGCTTCACGGAATGGACTGAAATTTTGCGTTTAATAATCGAAGGGCACTATAATTTATGAAGCGCAGCTGCTCGACTCCCCCGTTTTCATTTAAATATAATATAACTCGATGTAAATATATTGGACTTGATTATTGATCCAAATGAAGATTATTTCGCGTTCAAATTTGAGCTTACGTTATAAACAAATGTTTTTGCAAATGGCTCCTTGAATGTTCCAAGAATTACAACTTCTGTCCTGCACAACGGAGGAATGACCAAATAGTCGGGTGATGCAAATTGATGGTCTAGCCATTGATCTCTCGAATTAAAGGAAGAAGATAAACACATGGTTACCTTGGGTTTTTGAGAAAAACTCTATCACAAAAATAATTTTTTATTCAGTTTTTGGCTAAGTTAATTAATGGCGAGTAAAGTAAAAATTGGTTTAGGATTTAACCTGCGATACATAATTATCAGGAATAAAAGGGGTAACAAGTAAATCCGTATAATTTCACAGGATATTTGTAAAATTCTCCCAAAAGACAACTCATTGAAATCTGAGCTTGCATGAAAAAAATGGAGGCGCACGTCACCGGCCAACAAGACCTGTTCAGCTTGGTTCGCTCAAATTTCCGGCTCATCTCCACCTCGATTATTGCCTGCTATCTGATTCACAAAGGCCTGGATATTCCGGTCCGACGAGCCGCCCAGCGCCACCGCCTTCTTGGCCGCCTCCTGCCACTTCTCGGCCCTCTTCCTCATCCCATCTGCTTCCGGCCCTGCCACCACCTCCTCCACGCACCTCTTTATCTTCTCCCTTTTCACTGGCGCCCATAGCCTCACACCGACCTTGTACAACTCGACCACAAATTTGGCGTCCGTCATCTGGTCGCCCCAGTGGGGCCATGCCACGACCGGCACCCCGGAAGAAAGGGTCTCCAACGTCGAGTTCCAACCACAGTGCGTCACAAAACATGCAACTGCCTTGTGTGACAGCACCCGCTCTTGTGGACTCCATGCTACCACCTTCCCTTGCTCCGCCGTCTCGTCCTTGAACCCCGTAGGAAGCAGCATCTGATATTAATTATGAATTCAGACTCAGTTATCATAAAAGTTGTATATTTATATGTATGAATCCATACTTAATACCTGATGCTGTTCTCTCAACACCCACAGAAACGGCCGGCCGGTCTCCCGGACCCCCGCCGCCACCTCAGCCACCTCCTCTTCGGACAGCATCACGACACTCCCCACTGAGACGTACACCACCGTCCGCGTCTGCTGCTGATCGAGCCAGTCGATGCAGTCAGCCGCCGGCTTCCACATGTCGGCTTTGATCTGGTTCTCCGCCGATTCATCTCCTGGTTCAATAAGCGGTCCCACCGGAATGATGTTGAGTGAAGTGTGTTCGCGGATAGCCGCAATCGCCTCTGGCTCGAGCTCCTCGAATGTATTGGCGAACACCCACGAGACGCCGGAGATGTTCTTGAGCTGCTCCAAGATCAGCTCCGCCAGCATCTTGTAAGGACTGCTGCGCAGCAGAAAGCTGGGGACCTCGCCGGCGGCGAGAGGCGGCACCCCGGGGAGACTCAGCGTCACGTCGGATTTCTCGTCCTCGGGATACTTCTCCGGCGAGATGTTATAGTAGTAGTAGGCGGAGAAGACGGCACATGACTGGATCCAGAGAACGGCGGAAGGCACGGCGAACTCTTTTGCGATGTCGACGACCCAGGGGACGAAGGGGTTGTTGACTATGCAACGGACAGGGGAGACGTCGGCGTTGAGGCGGCGGATGAGGTCGGCGAAGGATGCGGCGCCGCAGGTGCGGTGTTGCCGGTTGAGTTGCTCGTGGTCCAAGCGGCGGGGGTCGTCGAGGGGGAGGCCGTCTGAGAAGAACTCGAACCGGAGCTTCCCTTTGCCCACAGGGACGGCTTCGCCGGGAAGGATGTTGGTGGCGGACTGGATCTTGGCGCCGAAGTGGGCGGTGGAGGAGAAGGTGACGAGGAGGCCCTTGGCGGCGACGCTCTTGGCGAGGCGGAGGAGGGGGTTGACGTGGCCCTGGCTCGGGAAAGAGACGAAGAGGACGTGGCACATCCCGACTAGCTGAGCAGAAGACTTAACAGCTGCTTCCTGTTGGCGCATCGGAGGCAAATGTTTCATGGCTGACAGTGGAAAATGGGAATGGGATTTCTTTATATATAGATAGCGGAGGAGCGGCACAGACGAAGAAGATGATGATGCAGATGACGATGTTGAGAAAGATAGCAGATGAGGTATTTGATTCGTGGCCTTTCCGTGTTGGGAAATTTAAAAGCTTTATTTGTAAATTTAACTGATCCAGCCTCCTACCTCCATTGTTAAGATTTAAACCCATGTTTTTTGCAAATACCAAAAATATTAACCAATTAAACTATACTTCATTACTTTATAATTTATATATTTATATTTATTTTAATTATTTATTTTGAAAAAGAATTCAAGTAGGGCTGTGCATTAGATTAAAACCGAACCGAACCGAACCGAATAAAAACCGAATCGAAACCGAACCGAAATATTTCGGTTCAGTTTGGTTATAACCGAATTGCAAACCGAATTTTTACAAGACTCGGTCTGGATGAATGGATCTTGTCCTTTGCATAAGAGAAAAAAAAAGATAGTATAAAATATACATTATACATACCCTAAATCCCTGACCCTGATAGGTTGATACCTAGTCCAATTGCAAGTTTGCAAATTACAACTCAATAAATAATCAGTTAATCTTAGTATCTCAAATGCCACAATGGCACAACCGCACAAGCAGGAGCAAGACACTTCAAGACTTCAAGTGAATCAAGTGTTCAAGTTGCAGAAGCAGCAGGAGGCTAGGAGCAGCAGGACAATGTATAATAACAGTCTAGCAGAAGCGGGCAAGCTGCAAAACACTTCAACAGCTCAACTTCATGTAGCAAGACACTTCAAGACTTCAAGTGAATCAAGTCTTTAAGTTGCAGGAGCAGCAGGAGGCTAGGAGCAGCAGCAGCAGGACAATGTATAGTAGCAGACTAGCAGTCTAGCAGAAGCGGACAAGCTGCAAAACACTTCAACAGCTCAACTTCATGTAGCAAGACACTTCAAGACTTCAAGTTGCAGGAGCAGCAGGAGGCTAGGAGCAGCAGTAGTAGGAAAATGTATAGTAGCAGACTAGCAGTCTAGCAGAAGTGGGCAAACTGCAAAACACTTCAACAACTCAACTTCATGTAGCAAGACACTTCAAGACTTCAAGTGAATCAAGTCTTCAAGTTGCTGGAGCAGCAGCAGCAGCAGCAGCAGGACAATGTATAGTAGCAGATTAGCAGTCTAGCAGAAGCAGGCAAGCTGCAAAACACTTCAACAGTTCAACAGTTCAACTTCATGTAGCAAGACACTTCAAGACTTCCAAGTTCCAAGTCTTCAACAGTTCAACACTTCAACTTCATACTTGTAGGAGCAGGCGAGCAACAAGACAATATATATTGTATAGTAGCAGAAGCTGGCAAGCTGCACTGTTGCAGAACACTTCAACGGTTCAACTTCATGCTTGCAGAGTTGCAAGATAATGTACAGTAGCAGGACGATCCTATAACTCTATAAGGCTATAATATCATTCTCACAAGTCAAATAACTCAGCATCAGTAAGCTGCAAGACAACAACTGTAATTATGTGGTTCAAAATAAATATGATCAATTCAGTAATCAGTTAGCATTTGAACTTTGAAAGATTATATCATGCCAAATGGTCCATTAAGAAAAGCTTGAGAAATCTCCTGTAGTCCCGTGTACAGAAGTAACAGAACAGAAGCCAGAAGTTCAAACTTCCAAGCAACATAACATTATTAGGGTGAAGCCAAAGAAGGAGACAATCGTTCAATCAGTCACTTGCCCACATGCGAGCATAGCATATGGCAATGAGCCAATGATTCAACATCTACATCGCCTCAAACAGCTTATGAAAAATTCAACAAATATCATTAAAAAAATCATAAAATAATTCCAAGAGGGTCATACCGTCATATTCGCCTTTGATCCATTGTCAAAACCCAGCATCCCTCTCTGGCTCTCCCCGTGCGCGAATGGTAGGTAGTGGTTGCCTTCACAGGCCATCCACACAACCATGCCATTGCTATAAAGTGAAGAGGACGAAGCCAGAGTAGAGGACCATTGGAACACCTCCGCATCAAAACACCAAAGATAAAAAAACCTTAAATGAAAGAAAAAATTCAAGAGACTCAGATGGCTTTGATGCATCATCAAAAACGAAGATGCCTCCCCTCAGACATCAACCTGCTTCTACAAAATAATAGTTGGATACATACCTATCTCTAGATAGTTGGATCATACTGTTGAACCTAAAAAATATAGTAAAATATCATCACAGTAAAAGCAATTAAGAAAATATCATGTAAGTAGGTAACTGGGTAAGGAACTAAGGACTGGAAGATCATAACTTCACACATGCACTGATGTTGTGATGCACATGAATGATAAGGATATATAAAAATGAATCTACAAGAGATGACCATAGACAGTTAGAAACATGAAAAAAAATGCATAAAAAATAGGTAAGCATATTCAAACCTTAAGATAACTTCTCAAAATTTAATGGTTGTGACATCCAATTTCATCTTTGTCAACTCTGAAATGAAAAAAACCATTCAATGATTATTTGATCATAATAAAGAAATATACAATGTAATAATAAAAATATTAGCAATGCAAATCTTACCCTCTTGAATCTTTTCAAGTTCTTCCAAACTTTCCTCAAGATTGATTTCTGTTTTTGAATTTTAAATCCAATCTTGAGTGCAAACGAGAGCTTGTACTAGTGTAGGAGTCAAAGAACTACGAAAACGATCAAGTATGCACCCTCTTGTGCTAAAAGCTGATTTAGAGGCCACTGTAGAGATAGGTATAGCTAATGTATCACGAGACATATGTAACAGAATAGGAAATTTGCAGCTATTCACTTTTCAGAAGTCTAGAACATCAAAGTTTGACTCATTTTTTTCAAGATCCTCTGAAAAATACTTGTCTAGCTCAAATTTCATTTCATCACCCATGAAATTTTTTCTATGCTCAGTAAATAGACTACTTAAGATTTACTTTCCTGATTGCTTTAGCATACTTGATCCTTCACCAAATGGCATTCCTCCCGGCTGTAGTCGTATCCTGTACTCTTTGAACAAATCATATACAACTTCATACAACTTTCTCCTCATTATGACACCTCTTTCACCTTCATATATTTTTTCAACTCCAAACTCAACATATTCTAACTTGCGCCTTGGATCAAAGACAACAGGAACAAAGAGAAGCATATTAATCTTCTCTGGCTCACCCCAATACTTGTCATATTTGTCTTTCATCATAACAGCCATATCTTGGATTTTTGTATCACTGCTGACTTTCCACAGATTCAAAAGAAGGTTAACTTGACAAATTTCATCAAAAAATAAATTACTTGTAACATACATAGAGCCAAAAACTCGAAGAGTCAACTCATAAAAATGCTCTAAGAATGTAATAAGTCGCCTAACATTCTGCTAGTCAAAAGACAGAGGAGTTCCATCTTCATTATTAAGCTCATGACAGAAATTGCTATCTTTCTCTTCAAATTTTTCAAAAGCCCTCTCAAAAGTTCGAGCTGCTTCAAGCATCATATAGGTGGAATTCCACCTTATGGATACATCCAAAAAAAATATTTTTTGCTTTCAATTTTTTCAATTTCAACACATTTTTTGAATCTCTGCCATCTTACTGGAGAATATCTCACATATTTAACTGCAGATCTAACCTGATTAATGAAATCTGCCATCTCTTTCAAACCATCTTTCACCACAAGATTAATGATATGTATTATGCAACGCATATGAATATATTTTTCTTGTGCCAAACAAGTGCCTCGTGCAAAAATTTTTTCTTCAAATAGGAAATACCAGTATCATTTGAAGAAGCATTATCAACGATAACAGTTAAAACATTATCAATTCCCCATTCAGACAAACATTTTTTAATTATTTTTCCTATAACTTCACCCTTATGACTTGTAATTTTGCAAAAATTCAAAAGTTTTTTTTCAAGTTCCAATCAATATCAATATAATATGTTGTAATACACATATAGTTTATGTTTTGAATTTAGGTCCAAGTATCAGTGGTTAAACAAACTCTCTGTTTGGATTCTCTGAAATATTGTTTCAACTTTACCTTTTCATCATGGTAGAGTTGAAAACAGTCTCTAGTCATAGTCCAACGTGAATGCATTCGAAATCTAGGACAAGCTTGAGACATAAAGTATTAAAAGCCTTCATATTGCACAAAACTAAAAGGCAGTTTATCTACAACAATCATATATGCCAGTGCTTTTCTAACTTTTTCTTGATTAAACTTTCAGGTAGTTAGTACAGACTCATTTGCTACTTCTTTCTAAATAGGTTGCATAGCAAGTTGTGTTTGATGTGTATCAACATTATATGGATATTGCTTGCATTGATTCATGTGATGTCTAAGATAAGAAGTACATTTTTTTTTAATCACAAAAGAATTCATTACCACAGTAGTTGCATCTGGCTTTGGTTGACTTGCCCGACTCTGTGAACTTTGTGTAATGCTCCCATACAGCTGATCGTGCTGTCATTCTCTTTCTTGGCATTGGAGGCTTTGTACTGCACGTAGATGCATTGCCCTCGTTTGAAACTTTGATAGCCATAGGCGTAGAACTTTCTTGAGAAGCAGAAATTGGCATTGGACTTGGAATAACTGGATTTGTGTTTGAAAGCTCCTGACTGTCATCCTCGTTCAACATCTATCAATAGAAAAATACAGAATTACAGATTAAATCGTATGAAATCAAAAAACCCTAATTTAATTTCACAAAATTTAATCCTAACCTTGCAATTTGATCTCGATGATGCCGTTGTAGAAAAATGAGATATTGAAGCTCAGAGCCTCGAAGGCTAGTCACAAAGAGATATTGAGACGTCGGAACTCAGAGCCTCAGAGGAGGAGGGGGGTCCGGGGGTGGATGAAAGCGATGCCACCAGGGATGAAGGAGAAGAAAAATCGAGAGTTCGGAATTGAGGATTTACTGATCTAACAATAAAATCGTATGAAATCAAAAAATCCTAATTTAATTTCACAAAAAATTAACCATAAATTTCATAATTTCCGAAATACTCTCAACTTGCAGCTTAATCCGTTGTAGAAAAATGAGAAATTGAAGCTCAGAGTGTCGACCAGAGAGATATTGAGGCGTCAGGACTCAGAGAGTCAGAGCCTTAGAGGAGAGGGAGAGGGAGAGAAAGGGGGGGGGGGGGGGGGGGGGGGGGCCGGGGGTGGACGAAAGCGTTAACAATAAAATCGTATGAAATCAAAAAACCCTAATTTAATTTCACAAAAAATCAATCCTAAATATTGTCACCTTGCAGCTTAATCCGTTGTAAAAAAATGAGAGATTAAAGCTTAGAGCATCGACCAGAGAGATATTGAGGCGTCGGGACTCAGAGCCTCAGAGGAGGAGGGGGGTCCGAGGGTGGACGAAAGCAATGTCACCGACACGGCGCAGCACCGCAGCTGCAGGGATGAAGGAGAAGAAAAATCGTTAGTTTGGAACTGAGGATTTACTGATCTAACAATAAAATCGTATGAAATCAAAAAACCCTAATTTAATTTTACAAAAAATCAACCCTAAATTTCATAATTTCCTAAATACACTCACCTTGCAGCTTAATCCGTCGTAGAAAAATGAGAGATTGAAGTTCAGAGCGTCGACCAAAGAGATATTGAGGCGTCGAGACTCAGAGCCTCAGAGGAGGAGAGGGGTCCGGGGGTGGACGAAAGCGATGTCACCGACACGGCGCAGTACCGCAGTTGCAGGGATGAAGGAGAAGAAAATTCGTTAGTTTGGAACTGAGGATTTACTAATCTAACAATAAAATCGTATGAAATCAAAAAACTATAATTTAATTTCACAAAAAATAAACCCTAAATTTCATAATTTCCTAAATATGCTCACCTTACAGCTTAATCCGTTGTAGAAAAATGAGAGATTGAAGCTCATAGCGTCGACCATAGAGATATTGAGGCGTCGGGACTCAGAGCCTCAGAGGAGGAGGGGGGTCCGGGGGTGGACGAAAGCGATGTCACCGACATGGCGAACATCGCAGCTGCAGGGATGAAGGAGAAGAAAAATTGTCAGTTCGGAACTGAGGATTTACTGATTTAACAATAAAATTGTATGAAATAATAAAATCCTAATTTAATTTCACAAAAAATCAACCCTAAATTTCATAATTTCCTAAATACGCTCAACTTGCAGTTTAATCCGTCGTAGAAAAATGAGATATTGAAGCTCAGACCGTCGACCAGAGATATATTGAGGCATCGGGAGTCGGGACTCAGAACCTCAGAGGAGGAGGGGGGTCCGGGGGTGGACAAAAGCGGTGTCACCGACACGGTGCAGCACCGCAGCTGCAGGCGCAGCACCGCAGCGGCGAGAGCGACAACGGCGAGAGCAGCGAACCGCTCGTGCTGATAGCGATAATATATAGGGTTGTTTGAACCGATTAGCCCAAAACCAAAATCTACGGGCAATATACAGGTATATATATAATTCGGTTCGGTTCAGTTTTTACGATTTTTCAAAATCAAAAATCGAAACCGAACCGAATTAAAATTTTTTTTTTCAAAACCGAACTTAACCAAAAACCAAATAACCTGAACCGAATTAGTTATTCAGTTTCGATTGGATCGGTTAATTCAGTTTTGATGGAATAATACAAGTGCAATATGGCTCGGATCACAAATCGAATCTGCACGACTGTTTTTTTTTTTCGTAAGCCATGCATCCATTATTATTTCGTGTCATATCATATACACGTCTCAAAATAATTTTGACAGCACAACTTAACGGCCGCGCCGGTGACATATCTACCTAATTGTCGACCAATTAAACTATACTTCATTACTTATTATTATTATAATTTATATATTGTTATTTATATTTTAAATTTTTTTGAAAAAAGATCAAGCACGACGTGGGTCCAAACCGAATCTGCACCACCATTTTTTATTTTCCGTAAGCCGTGTGTTGGTTACCGCCATGAGAATCAGAATTAATTTATTTTAAAATTAATTTTTTTATATAAATAATATTTCTTATTTTATATTATTATTAAATTAAATTATTATAAAAAATTAAATAATTTTTCGAATTTTAAATTATTAAATCATTAATTTTAATAAAAAAATTACAAAAATAATATACTAATTTTGATTTTGATCTTAATTTTGATTTCGAATTAAATAATCAGATCATACCAATGCATCCCAAAATAATTTCGACAGGCCCGTCAATGTGTATATTACCCGTTTAATTTAAAATCAGAATAAAAAATCAATTCATTTTAAAATTATTTTTTAAACAATAAAATATATTTTATTTTACACTGTTATTAAATAAAATTATTATAAAGAATTACATAATTTTTGAATTTTAAATTATTAAAATATTAATTTTAATAAAAAAATTAATTTTAATTTTCATCTTCGAATCAAATGGTCAGACCACACCAGTACATCGCGAAATAATTTCGACAGGCCCGTCAAACGGCCGTGGCGGTGACATATCTACCTAATCGGCCATGTCGCCGTCGATTTCAAAGGTGGCAGTTGCGGCAAGCTGGGGACACATCGCAATTTTCTAGTGTAGCACCTCCGTTTAATAGCTTACTGCAACGCTCAACAATTTTTTTGTAGAAAATAATATTTAGAGATAACTACTTATAAATTTTTGTAATTAGTTTTAATTACTCATAATCTCCCGCAATTTTCGAAATTACCCGCCCCTCATTTTCGAAAAAATTTACCCACACCCCCTGATTGTTATTTAATCAAATTTTTCTCAAAAATTTTCGATTTTACCCTATTATTTTTACAATTAAATCCTTAAAAACTTATTTTTTTATATTTAACGCCCCAAAATTCGGTTTTTTGCAAATAACACCCCGAAATTATTCTGATTTACAGAAAAGTCTCCGAAATTCGACGGCGGCCAAAGTGGCGACGAGCGTGCGGCGACGCCGGAGCCGGCGGCGGGAGCGGAGGCGGAGGCCGGCGCTCCGGCGTACAGGCATGAGGGCGCGGACGGCCTCGGCACGACGGATGCCGAGGCCGGCGCGCTGGCAGCGGGTGCGGACGACCTCGGCCTCGGCCTCCGTCCCCAGCACGCAGTGGCCTTCGTCCCCGATCTCCGTCCCCGTCCAAGGCTTCGGCCTTTGTCCGCGCCCGCGTGCCGGGGACGGAGGCCGAGGCCTTGGACGGGGACGGAGGCCCCCGCGTGCCGGTGACGGAGGCCGAGGCCGAGGCCGTCTGCGCTGACCTCGGCGTCCGTCCCGCGTGCCGAGGCCGTCCACGGCCTCGTGCCGGCGCGTCGGCCTCCGCCTCCGCTCCCGCCGCCAGCTCCGGCGTCGCCACCCGCTCATCGCCACTCTGACCGCCGTCGAATTTCGAGGACTTTTCTGTAAATCGAAATAATTTCGGGGTGTTATTTGCAAAAATCCAAATTCGAGACTTGTCTGTAAATCAGAGTAATTTCGGGGTGTTATTTGAAAAAATCCGAATTTCGGGACGTTAAATATATATAAAAAAAGTTTTTAATGGTTTAATTATAAAAATAACGGGGTAAAATCGGAATTTTTTGGGAAAAATTTGATTAAATAACAATAGGGGGTGTGAGTAAATATTTTCGAAAACGAGGGGGTGTGGGTAATTCCGGAAATTACGGGATTGTGGATAATTAAGGCTAATTACAGGAATTTATAGGTAATTATCCCTAATATTTATCAAACACTTGGCCAACTCTAGGAAAAGAAGTTAACTGATTATCTCTTCTAATCAAACAAACAAAATTATTAGTCAATTGCATATAACTCTTAAAATTTTTATAAATTATATTTTTTTTTGAAACTTCAAAAATTATATATTTCTCTTTAAATTATTAGATATATTATACAAAAATTTTGAGTGTATATTTACAATTAAAATTAAAAATATTCAGAGAATATTTATTAAAAATTAAGTAAAAATATGAAAATATCCCTTATATTGATAGAAGTGATAAAGCTTTTTAGTAATGATATGATTTTTTGTGATGTTATTTGTGATTATAATAATTTTATAAGGAGTTTTTTTAATTTTTTTATAGAAAATATAAGTCCTAAATATGTTTAATTATGGATCTAATTTAGATTGACCTCCAAATTTATAATAATCTTTTACCAAGTTATTATCCAAAAATTAACACAAACTTCCGTATATTCTTCTATTGTTTTTGTAATTATGTGTAAATTTGGGTTTATTATTTGAAATCCAATAAAAACTCAATTTATGTCTTATTCAAACCAGGATTCATGTTTTTAAGACATAAAATTATAAAAAATTTCTTATGAAATCATCAAATAATTCTATAAAAAATTACGTCTTTACAAAAAACTTTATTTTTTTCTAATAAAATAAGAGGTTTTTTTTTTTTTTTACTTCATCCCAAGCAGTGTTCAACAAAATGTTCTCTTAATATTTTAAATTTGAACAGTAAATATAAATTTAAAGAGATTTTTATAACATATCTAATAACCTAAGGAAAAAAAGTAATTCACAAAACTGAAAAAAAAAGTAATTTATGATGATTTTAAGCAGTTAGGTCCTGTTTGTTTTGGGATTAGGATCAGGATCAACTCGTTTCAGAATTATTTTTTTTCTTATAAAATTAATATTTATTATTTTATATTATTATTAAATTAAATTATTAAAAAAAAATTAATAGTTTTTAAAATTTTAAATTATTGAAATCTTAATTTTCATAAAAAATTATTAATTTATAAAAATAATTTACTAATCTTGACCTTCACCTCCACCTTTTTAACCCTCAACCAAACAGCCGCTTATAGGAACGCCGAGTTATGTAGGCTTACTGAGCAGGTTATGTTCTCCGACCCATATAAAATTGCTGAGTGCAATCGCTGGACTTCTCCGTACCTTGATCGAGATGCTGGGGCAATTCGGGAGGATGATATTTTGAGACTTTTTAAGTGGGGGAGCTGAGATCAATGTATTTTTCTGCCTATGAACTGACTTTTAATTGCTAGCAAAATTACACTCGGTAGAACTGAATGTCCTTCTGATTCTCCTTCGGAAGGAAATTTGATTTTGGCCTTCTTTGCACAAGATGGACATGCTAAAGAGGGGAATGAAGAACAAAAGTGTGTTCTCTATTTCATGTTACCTATTTCTATGTTTTGCGCACATGAAAATTCTCACGCTGTATGGTATTTCGAGTGGATGTTATTGTTGTAGTTATCATTCTATGCGACGCATTTCAACTACTTGATTTCTTGCAGGCATACAAAAAGTGGATTCTGAAGACAATTGAAGAAACCTGGAGCCATTTCCATTACAAGTTCATTACATTACGGAATCAACACCAGGAGGATGGGGATGGTGAGGCATATCTGCCAGATATATATAATAACCCAGAACTGCTGTGCCTTCTGCAGAAGAAGAACATGACCGAGTTATTTCGTGATGCTCTTCTTTTTGGTGCTGCAATGATGATAAGGTAATGTTAACAATTTCTCATTGTCCTTTGTACTGTGAAGTATTTCTAGTGACGTGTGTGTGCAGCTTTTATAGTTATAGCTGTTGCTTTCTGATGACTGCTTGTAAAGAATTTCCAAATCATTCTGAAAACTAGCATTTAAGTAACACCGGCCATGGTAGTAATAATGATGGTGTAATCTCTTTTCTTAGATTATATTTGGTCACATGACTTGCCAATGAGCATCTCTAGTAGGTACTTACGTTTGTATCAACTTCTAGTGGCCTCTGAGCGAAATTATGTTCGTAGTATGCATACTTTTTAATAAAATCTAGTTTTTTTTGGATATCTAAGCCAACATTCTGGGATATGTTCATGAAATAATCTGTATTTCTTCATCAATTTCCTTGTTTCTTTGGCTACCAATAGTCTCCACATGAGCACCTTCCATCTTTAAAGAAATGAGACCCCGGTGCGAATCTCTGAGAACAATCTGTAGACCTTCTGCTTGGGAAACAAACTTTATCCAGTTATGGCAATCGCTGCACACTCGGAGGTGCTTGATCACCCTAACCACGTCTTTCCTGCTGCCTCCCTGCAACACAGCGAATGATAGAGCCAACTTCTCGCTGTGAGAACTGAGAATTGCTTCCTTTTGCAGCTCATCCACATCATGAAGAACATACTTTGTCATGGGAGTGTACCATATCGATCTACATTTTTCATCCGAGTGCTCGAGTTTTTTGTATATCCTTTTTCTCGGGATGAATACTATCTCCTGCTACAAAGACATGTCTTTTGCTGTCAATTTCTACCCAGCTACTTCCTACTTCTTTCTTCAGCCCCTTCTCCTTCATCAAACTTCTTATAGAGTTTGCATCTTCCCACAAGCCAAATGAAGCGTAAAGATTTGAGAGGAGAACATGACAAGTTTCATCTGTAGGATCAATCTCCAAAATTTTTGTCGCTGCTTGAACACCAAGCTCAAGTTGCTTGTGTGCATGGCATGCCCCAAGCAATACTTTCCACAAGCACACACGGGAATCTTGTTTTAGAGCCAGCTGAGATATACCAGTTCCAACCATATCTTTGGCTTTCTCAAATTGGCCAAAACGGCCGTACAGATCCACCATGCAAGCATAGTGTTCCATACCCGGTTCGATACCATAGTCCTTTCTCATTGAACTGAAGCACTCTGTTCCTTCTTTTAGAAGCCCTGCATGAGCACAAGCAGTAAGCAACCCAAGAAAGGTAATGGAATTCGGTTCAATGCCATCTCTTTTCATTCCTCCAAAGTAATCAAATGCCTCAAATGCCATTCCGTGATGTGCATATCCTGTAATCATTGCTGTCCACGAGAACACATCCTTCCTTGGCATCCTGTGAAAAGCTTTGACTGCATCGCTAATGCTGCCACACTTTGAATACATTGATACCAGTGCATTGTTGACCGACAATAGGGAAGATTCACGATTACGATGATCTGGCCAATGTTTTATAGCAAAAGCATGAATCTGTTTACCTAGTTCGGCAGAAGCCAATCTGCCACATGCTGTAAGAAGAATGGACAAAGTCAAATGATCGGATTCCAAGCCTTGCTCTTGCATATCTATGAAAAGCTCGATAGCATCATCATAGTAGCCATTTGATGAATACCCATCGATCATTGCATTCCAAGAGTATAGATCTCGCTTGTTCATCCACTTGAAGAGCTCTTCCGCATCCTTTAGCATTCCACACTTAGCATACATTGCCATTACTGCATTGTATGCAGCTATATTTGGTGTTCTAAATCCCGGTTTTCTCAGCAAATAGCCATGAATTTCTCTGTTCAAGCTGAGAAAATCAGAAGAAGATGGATCTGACTGCAGTTTACCAAGAAGAATGGTTATTGTGTGATCATCAGGCTTGATTCCTGATAGTATCATTTCCCTGAATAGCTTGCAACAGCCCTCTGTTTGATTGTTTTCTGCGTACCCCATAAGCATTGAATTCCACGTGATAACATCTTGATGAGGCAGTCTCTCGAAAACCAACCAGCATTTCCCTATTTCGCCACACTTTCCATACATAGTAATAATAGAGTTGCCTATGCTTGTTTCGCATTCAACCCTTGATTTGATAACCTGTGCATGAACCTCTTTTCCTAGTTTCAGAGCTGAACAACCTGATATAGCACTTAAGATGCTAAGAAATGTGATTCGGTTCGCACGCACTTTCGCTTCTAATCTTGTCAGGTTACGGCATAATTTCAGAGCCTGCTTGTAATCTCCATTCTGTTCATGCCCGGCAATTACTGCATTCCATGAGACTATGTCTGTCCCATCCATCGCCTCAAAAACTTTGTTCGCACACTGCAAATGACCACCCTTTGCATACATGGTAATGAGCGAATTCATCAACTTTGTCTTTTCATCAGGCGTTCCATCTTTTATGATCATTGCATGTATCCTCTCTCCAATCTCGATATCTTCAATCGCAGCACACGCACAAATTAGACTCAGGTACGTAGCATCCGTCGGCCATAGCTCTGCCACCAAAAGCATGTCAGAAAACAAGCGAAAGCTCTCATAGTACTGTCCATGAAAGACATAAGCCGAAATAATCGAATTCCATGAAGGTCCATCGCCCTCGTCAAACGGAGTAACCTCATCAAATACCTGGCGAGCACGGACCAACAATCCACAGCTTGAATACATAGCAATGAGGGATGCTCGTACGCTGGACTCAGACGCAAGTCCACTACAAATGGACCTTGCATGAAGCTGCTCGCCGATGCTGATATCAGCAAGGCGGCAGCTAGCCTCGAGGAGACCACCTAGCACGAACTCATCAACCTCAAAGCCAGACTTCATCATTTCACTGCAAAACAAGAACGCTTGCGAACAATCGCCGGCTCTAGTTCTGGCCAAGATGAGAGAAGACCAAGAAGAGGCACTGTAGAGCCGGTCAGGCATTTCAACAAACGGATGCCGTGAATTTTTTATTGGATGGGTTATAATTCTGCTTCTTGCGTTTTTACTGCAAGGAAGAGGTTTGTAGGAGCAGCGGTCGTGCAGGAATGGAAATGGCAACGGCGAGGTGACGCTTGAGAGGTGAATCGCTGGTAACGATTCAGGACTCATGGAAGAAGAAGAAGAAAAAGATGCGAGGATGAGAGACGTGAAGAAGAAGATGGAAATGCGAAGTTTGTGGTCGAGAGTGGAGTCGAGGAAGGGGGAAGATGACGGAGTTTTTGTAATTTCCTCCCTGAGATCAATAGAATTGTGGATTAACCCTTAAAATATCGATAATGCATTATTCACCTCAGATTTCTTTTTTTTTGTTTTGTTGGCGGAACTATTTCTTGTAGTTGATTCAACAGCCCCCTTCATTCGTCGTGTAAACCATTAGATTAGGAAAATGATGATTATTCCGGGGCTTTGCTGCATATCTTTTCATTCTCGACGGGAACGGGTGCGAAGTCGCAAGCAAGTCTTAAGAGACAGAGGGAGAGAGGGGGGGTTCGGTGACGCCCCATCCGAGTCGTCGCGAACGGAGCGCCGGCGAGCTCCAAGTTCGTGGAACAAATCAATCGCAATTTTGGTGTTTTTCTTGTCGGATGACATGACGTATTGTTCTGTTTTTCCCTGGATTCCTCGTCCCTAATTTTCAGTTTCATCGGTGGATCGGGATTTGTTTAATGGACGCGTGACTTGATCTTGATCTGTTTAATCTATTGATTATCTGTGTTTTGCGTGTTCTTTCATTTCTTCGTTCTCGCTATCGCAATGTGGGATGTGATTTAAATGATGTTAATGCATTTTATCGCTACCTTCTCAGTGTCGATCAAAGAAATAAATTTTTTTATCTGATTCTGAGCTTAGATGATGCTTTATAGGAAATCAAGAACAACGCGAAGCATGCTTTCTTCCCGGAGAAATCCCAAAAATAATTGACTTGGATTTGGTGCTCGCTCAAGTATAAGTTGACATCACGAATGAGCCATGAAGCATGCAGTGGACTGGAGGCTCAGCCGAGCGAGTTTTTTCTTTAAAGTTGGAAACAAGCGAACAACGTAGACATTAGAGCATAACACAAAGTCCAGCGAACTCGGGGTTTCGTCAAACCCTTGCTGGCCTCCTCGCTCTTCCTTCGAACCTGTCCGCTACAAATCCTTACTTGCTCTTCGAATCTTTTACTTTCCGCTCTTTATACATCTTCTTCTCATTAACTTGGCCAACCCAAATTCTTATATTCTCTGCGATCTGCATTTGGAAGAAGGACAGGATGAGGACGAGGACGAGCTCCCGATTGTGTTGCATGGTGTTCAACCGTGTGTTGCTCCTCGTCTTCTTTGTGCTGTTGTCCTTGTTGGCTGCTGCGGAGGGGTCGAGGATGCTGCCCGAGCATGGGAGAAGTCCATCCCTATCATCTCATGGCTTCGTCCTCGCCAGGGCTTATCAGGGTCCGAGTCGCCGAGGTGCTGGCCATTGATTTACTCGTTTTCTTTCTTATTTGTTTCTTTTTTTTTTCTTCTTGGTTCGATAGCTTGGAAAGTGAAACCCAGATTCAGTTTGACAGAGTGAATACAAAAGTTTTTTCACACCAGAAAACACTGTTTTCTGATGCTCTGGTGCTTGAAGTGGATGTATTCAACTCCATAGAACTGAAATCGTTGTATCTAAATAATCGATGGCTCAGTTTCACTCTGAACTTGTGTAATTGATAAAAAATAGAGAAAAATAATTAATTATTTGCCAGTGATTTTTCAAGAGTGAATATATTTTTGATCACTCTTGCTCTGTAAATAAAAAATAAAATATAATTTACTTTCATATTTCTTACTCCAAACTAAATTTCTAAAAAATAAATTTAATTACATTTTAAATTATAAATATATTAATAATCTTATATTCCACGGTAATTAATTTTTTTTAAAACTTAATTATAAAAATGTAAAATAAATAATATTTTATATATTAATATTTATATTTACGAAATATATTTTCGTTCAAGTAACAACTGCTGAAATTTCTCAACGGGTCCATCAGACACTTCATCATACAAAAACGGACGGTCACGATGCACTCCCAGAACCGCTCTAAATCAAATGTTTATTTTCTTAATTAAACTCGCTAAAAAATTTCCATTTCCCTTAATAAAAATTGAAAAATCAACGTGATCCTAGCCATGTCCGAATCTCGATGACCGCGTGTCACATTCGTTGCTGACCGATCGAAAACCAGGCTGCAAAACCAATTACCAAAATTACCATTTTGCCTTCATCGTCTTCTGTGCGTACTCTTCTTCTTCATTCTTCTCTCCAAAATAGGCATTATTCCCAATAACGAAAAAAATCGAAAGCTAAAGCACCGGCGAAGAGGCCAAGCATATTCCTCTCCGCCAACCACACCTGCTCCTCGTCCCCACGACACCCTAGCTCATAAATCCAGCGAAAGCCGGAGTAGCCCATGCTCGATTGCTATGCAATGCCCGCGCGGGAGACGCTTCGTCTTCCCTCGTCGCCGCCTTCATGCTCGGCGAAGTCCGGCGATGATGACAATGAGATGGGGATTGGCGTTGGGATTAGCATTACCGGCAGGCGCCGCAGCCTCTGCTACCGCCGCCTTCCCGTGCCGCTCCTCCGCCTCACCGTCCTCAAGCTTGACGGATCCTCTTTCGGTGATTTTCTTTTTTCTCGTCGGTTTCTTTGGTTTTGCTCGGGTTTGACGGGTTGCATGGATCGGTGTCGGCAGAGGTGCAGATTGCGCGGACGGCGTCGGTCTGGCAGCTGAAGATGGCCGTTGAGGGCATCTTCGGCTACGCGGCGGAGCAGGGTGGCGTCTTCATCTCTTGGTGAGTTTCCGGCACTATGTTGCCCCAAATTGTCTGCGACTGATGGATTTGTTGTTGAATTTTAGTTACATCGCTTTGATGGATCGATTTGTTTCTAGATTTGCCCGGCAATTGTTTGTTTTTATGGCTTTGGATCGGGGAATACTATGCTTACTGGTTGTAGCGAGTGATGTGGTGGTTGGATTTAGCAGGTCACACGTATGGGGACACTTCTGCCTATGCTATCAGGACCATAAACTAATTGATGATAGGGCATTTCTCCGAAGCTTTGGAGTCAAAGATGGCGATCAGGTTTGCATCCCTTTTGTCGTTGATTTTAGAGAAAAGCATTCTAATTCATGCTGTGTTTCTTGGATGTTTGGTAGTGGGTATCTGAATTTGACTGCCATGTTTGGATTGAAATAAGAGTAAGATTTATGGATCTGTTGTCAATGAGTTAAGACTCTTCTTCCTTTATTTGTGTTTTTAGCGGTTGAAGTTTTGCAGAAGCATTTGGTCTATTTGATCCCTTGTTGTGTTTGACAAAGAATCCCTGCTTAGTAATCCATTCTAGTCCTATGCATGTGATGTTCTCCTTAGGGTTATGATAAAAAAATTCAAGATTTCCATTTTGAGAAGTTACTTTTCCTCCCAACGTAATCATGTTATAACAGCTCTAAGGCTATTTTCTTTAATAA
The DNA here is from genome assembly GCA_005019695.1 of Trichopus zeylanicus subsp. travancoricus. Taxonomy (NCBI): domain Eukaryota; kingdom Viridiplantae; phylum Streptophyta; class Magnoliopsida; order Dioscoreales; family Dioscoreaceae; genus Trichopus; species Trichopus zeylanicus. Next base: position 46,426 of record RXID01014946.1, read on the forward strand.
GTTAGTGATGTTAGATTAGTCATGCTTTATATTGCCTCAATTGATAAAATCATATATTACATTACAATCGGTTTTCACTTATCTCCTGATTAAATTTGTTAACTAAGAGTTGACGTGTTGGTATTTTGTTAAAACAATTTCTTTTAACCAAGGTTTCCCTTGTTCCAAACTTTAACTTCCTGATCGTTGACTATGTTATTCAATAACAAAAATCTTTGCATCATTTCCTTTTTGGATGGTAGTTGACTATGTCAAAAAGTTTATTAAAATAGCATGTGTGGATGCAGCCAAACAAAATTGTTTAGACCAGAACTACATCCCACTCAGAACAAGTATTTACTGACTGCCTTAAAACAACAAAGAACAGGCACAAAGATAAGATCGCAGCCAAGCACAAAAATATTACATCAGACCAGAATCATGCCCAGACTTCCATCAAAAGTCTATTCCTATATGGCTGCCAAAGATGCAGAGATCCCATCATGAAAAACCTCTACAATTCACATCAGTTCTGGATACCCTTGGCAGTTATGAATTAATTGATCACATCTCTCCCATGAGCCTTGATTTTTGAACTTGTTCATAGAGCACTATATCAATTGTTGGACATATTGTTTTCTTCTGATCTTTCTTGCTATGCGGGCCATGCATATTTTGTTGTGATACGCCTGTACTATCAAAATATTAGAAAGTGTCTTCAAGCATCAAAATGACAAATTGGTATGCAAGCTTATTGTGAAATCTGAATTTCGCTGAGATAACTTCAACAGGCAAAACATGTATGATAACAGTGAGGAGTCAGTAAATTGTAGCAAGCTTTTAACAATGAAGTTACCTGGACATTTCTTTCCATATATTCAACTAATGATTGCGTTCTATTGAGTTTGTGTTATACTTGTTTCTTTTGGAAAAGTGCATTGTGTTCTGTTTATTTATCTGCTAGTGATCTCTTTGGTCTTGATAGAAAATACAGAAATAGACTAATCATTTGATTCTATGCACAGCTTCATTTCATTAGACATATTTCAATTAACTTCAATCCTGTTGAGAGATGCCGAAGATATCATGAAAGCCTTCCCAGTCAGCACAAGATGTAAGCCTCAATGCTCTCCCTTTTATGTTTTGAGTGAGTTTTTCAGTGGCTTCTGACCATTTTCCAGACAGAATGTCCATCTTCTGTGAAGCTGACGCTGTATTGGGATTAATATCAATTTTGTGAAGGGTACAAGCAGCGCCAGATGCAGAAGGAACTAAGGAGAACCACAATGATGACAGTAGTGCAGGCACCAGTCAATGTGAAGATCAAGATTTCCATAGCCCAGCTGAAGATGAAGATTTTAGAAAGCAAACAGAGTTCAAATTTGCTCATCTTTTCCCCGGATGGATTTCTTACACCAGACTATGGAGTTACAGGAAAATTCGACCAATGTGCAAGACTCGGTCTTGGATGTTCACCAGCAGCTGGGAGAGGATTGGATTCAAGCCAAAAAGATAGATAATGAAACAACAGATGATCTGCGAAATAAATTATGCATTCTAGAGTTTGTAAGAGACAATCCAGTTTATGCTGTTGCATTCATTCGGACTATTGCGACAGTACTTCCCTGCCCAGGACTAGTGCATTTTGTTGCCAAAGAGTCCACAAACTTCTCCTGCCTTGGCATGATGGAGAAGTGGACAGACAAACACGTTGGCTTCTACCAGTAGAAATTGCTTCAGCTTTCCTATTAACGTCTTTGTGCAGAAAATCCTTAAAATTGTTTAAATTCTGCGTGAATGATTTTTTTAAAATAATTTTTTGAGCTGGGGGGCCCTTGATAGTACTGGAAAGTTAAATTTTGAGCTTAAATACTTAAGCGCAGCGAGCGAGGATAACTCAGTTGGGAGAGCGTTAGACTGAAGATCTGAAGGTCCCGTTTTCGATCCGCGCTCACCGCATTATTTTGTATTTTTCCAAGAAAACATAAAACACGAGTGGTTATGGGCTGCCCCAAAAACAAAGAGCAGGTCAATTGGACCACGGGGGCCCGACTGGCCCGACCCATCAGAGGCCCACTTAAAGCGCATATTCCACAACGCGAAAGAAGCAGGTGTCACCGCTTTCGCGACGATTAATGATTGAATTGGAGTATCCGGCATGAGACGAAATCATTGTTTTTGTTATCAGAAGAAGGAAAAAGCAAGTGCGCTTTTCATCTCATACTCGTATTAAAATAATAAAAAATACATTTTATTTATTTTTTTAATAAAAAGTGTGATTTGTACGAGACGAGGGAGGGGAGAATGGCAAAACAGCAAGCTAGCGTAGCTCCGGGAAAGGATGAAAGCAAGCAACGCGGGCAGAGAGAAGGAGGATGTTGGTAAGAGCCAAGACATGCATGTCTCTTTGTCCACCACCACAACCTCTCTCATTTCTTTCTTAAATGAATCCAAGTGGAAACCCTAGTAAGAGAAAGAGAGAAGAGAGAGAGAGACAGAGATGAAATGAAGTCGTAGGATCAGATGTGCATGTGTCTGTGAGAGAGAGAGAAAAAGCGTAGGAATGTTGTGGAGGTGGGGTTCTGTTGCACGCCACCTGCGCCACTTAAATCATGAGGTCAAGAACCATCTTCATTTCATTGCACACCCTTTTCATAATAAAAAGATCACCTCTTCTCTCTTCAACATCACTTCTAATTGGCTGGTTTCTGCCATGTGGGCTTTGCAAAATGCAATATTAAATGCAGGACACTCCATTCTTCTCTTCCAAGAAGAAATCTTGTCTAAAACTGAATATGACAACTTAGCTATTATCCGCAAAATATTGATTAAAGTTTGGGAAGTTGAATGGTTTTTATGATGATTTCTCGAGCAGCAGGCTTTCGATCCTCAAAAGCCAATTCAGAGAGGATCCTTTAGAGAGAGAAATAGGGGGCAAAGTGATTCAATTGGACAAGTGCTGCCAAAAGGAAAGGTAGTGAAACTACAACTATTAGTGGTGAGATAAGGCGGGAGAGCACCCCAAGATCGCTTTGCCCCCGCTTGTGGTGTCATGGCAGAACCACTTTATCGCCGTTGTCCCCGCGCTCTCTCTCTCTCTCTCCTCCTCCTCTTCTTCTCTTCTCTCTCTTCATCCTGTGTATTTCGGAACCTTCTTTCTATGCACATACATTCTGCTCTCCTGCCCCCAATGCACTAACATCTTGCCTCCACTTCTTTCTCCTTCCTCTTCTTTTTCAAGTTTGAGACTAGTAGAAACACATGTTTGAATAGAATAAGCTGAAGGGGAAGCCTGAGATGACAAAAGTGTGCATGCAAAAGTAGCTGTTTGGTGTTTTTTGGTGGAGAATATTGCAGGTGCATGCGCAACACATTTTTGAAAGAGAAAGAAAAAACAATTCACCGGGCCATTCATTAGGTTTTGGTTTTGGACTGCAACAATCTAAGCATGACATACCAGCTAAAGCTGGAAGATGGCTTCGCTCCTCCATCATTCCCCTCACGTTCCCCTTCTCCTCCCCCTTAAAATCCTAATGCACTCTTCCCTTCTGTGTTATACCCTATCATCCCTTGTCATTCTTCATTGCCTTCAGTCTTCTTCTCCATCCTTTGCTTCTTCTTCTCCTTCTATCTCTTCTCGTCAAGAGCACATGTAGGGCTTTCTTGTCCTCCACTTTTAGGATTAGATACCTTTCTGCATCTTTTGTGCATCTAAAGCCAACAGCAATGTCGCCATTGCAAGAAAATGCTCATTAGCTTGGATGATGATGGCTCTTTGAACTCCTTTTGCTAGTGATGAGATGAAACATACTAGGACCGCACCATTTTTTTATCTTAAAAGAGAGGGTTGGGTGGGCGCAAGAGGTGAGTTAGAACGCACATTGAATTAAGAAGCGATGTTGGTGAGGTTCAATCCGATGGTTTGATTTACAGAAGAATTCGTGAATCGATCTCGGATTGAGCCGCGCCAATATCACTTCCTGCCGGACACGTTCCACCAGTTGAGTTCCTTCCCTGCAATCCTAGTTACATTGCTTATGTCCATTCTGTTCTTCATTATATTATGCGTCTTCCTTAACAATGTTTAATCTCTAAACGTTTTTGGCTTATCTAGTCTACTATGTATAAGAAAGACAGGTTCACTTGCTGCTCAGAGTCTCGTAGAAGCAGAAGTTTGTAATATAACTCTGCAGAAACTTGAATGGCTCGGAGAAGGGTATGATCTCGTACTGGTGCATGTTTACAGTGGTTTTCATTTAAGTTTCATGGCATTAGTTTGAGGTTCTACGTTGTTGTCTATGCATGATTGTATTCTACATTGCGATGAATTAATTTTACATTTAATAACTAATAAATAGAGTTAAAAAAAAGCTAATATCCTATTAATTTAGAATTTTGAAATAATTTAATGTCTGATCTATTATATTAGCTTGACTTAATACTGGACTCTCCTAACATGGTTGAACTCATTTGTATATTGAAGATCTATATATTTTTTTTCGAGAATAGAAGATATTTATCTATTGATTATTAAATGCAGATAGTAACATGTTTTATTAGCTGCTTACTGGTTACTTACAATTTCATGTGCTAAGTTACTTGTGATATGTTGGAGTCACATGGTTCTTGGTGATCTTGCTTTCAACCTGTCTAGCTATGGAAATGAAGATCAGCATCTTAACACAATGAAATCTTCCTTCGTTATGTGTCATTTTCCACCCAACCATTAACTATATAATGGATTTTAAGAAAATGTCAAGACGATACGTAACATTTCAAACGAACAGAAATAATGGTATTCTTTACTTCTGTTCTTCATCAAATTGATGGCATGATTTTGTTTTGCATGGCGGAGCCAAGAGAAGCAAAACCTGAAACTTATATATCAAGGTTCAAGCCATAATATTCTATTTGGTTCGGAACATATTTTCATAGATGATTCAAAACCATACGTGATCTGATCAGATCGTCGTTCATACTCCTTAATCACCATTTTCTCCAAGAAAAGACTAGTTCAGCTCATGACAGCTTTATGGATTTATTGCTTTATGATCTAGCGAATTATCATACTTGTTCCACAATGAACCCAAATTTTGGCTTGATCAACGGACTAAATGCATAGGAAAATATCATGCGTATATTGATTAATATGGCTTGCAAAACTTGTCCACGAGCCCAGAATACAAGTTCCAAGGAAAGAACAACTATTTCAAAAGAAACATACTGCTTTCGAAAACAAATGGTCCACAAAACAAAAAAGGAACAACGGAGATAAGCTTGGCTTCTTCTGCTTATTACCACTATCATTTGGGAAAATAAAAGCGACCGGAGCAAAGCAATGTCAATGCCCAAGCACAACAAAAGACCGCTCATTGGCATCGGAATCACTGTCGTAGCCCGGATCATTGAGTGATTCTTCGTTACTCCGGAGATTTTTCTCGGCATGGTTAGCATGGTCGCCATGGCCATCCCCGGCGTTGCTGGACACGAGCAGGAAGGAGAGGACGGCCACGAGCAACCATTTCCGGGCGGAGGCCATGTTGGCGCCGGATGGGGAACAAGAAGAAGAAGAAAGGTTGAAGGAGGGAGGGGAAGAAGAATATGGATGGAGAGTGAAGAGGGAGGGAAGATTGGTTTGAAGAGAAACGAGAGTAATTAGGGTCTTTTTTAATGTGAGATCTTGTGGTTGATAAGAATTGTAGGAAATGTAAGGTCTGTGTTTCATGAAGGTCCTTTGCTTAGACCGGGTCTGAAGTTGGATCCCGTTGTTGAATAGTTCCTTCTTCTATTAAAACGCCATTCTAAAAATAGAATATGGAGGCTTGTCTCTTGTTGATAAAATAAAAGAAAAGTCGGATTTATTTGCAAATGTTGAACATTTTGAGCTCTTTCTTTCTGTAATTCCTATAAAACATTGGGGGTCATATGCGAATATCCCTGTTAACTAAATTAACTATTATTTATTGTTTTTGTGATCTTTCGGATAGACAAAAGCATCGATTTGTCTGGGAGTTTTGATCTTTGGATAGTAATTCCAAACCTTAGTTAAAAGCCCTTTTAATTTGATATTTAAATTTTACTTAGTTTTTGGGCTATTTTTATCTTTAATCTTGAGAACTACTTCAAGTAGCATATGCTATGTAAAAATATAAAGAAAATAATGATAAAATCTACATTCCTGGAATATTCCAAACCTGCTTAATTACATATGCAAATGATTAAAATCAAGAAAAGATCTGTATTTGAAATTGAATCAGAACCAGAAATGGTTCTGGCAAACTGTAACCGGAGCTGAAGCAAAGAACGTTCGCGTTGGCCACCACCGGGTGCGCAACCGCTGCGGTCGACGAAGTGCCGGCGCCAGGGAAGGAGACAGCAAGACGAAGGGAGCGGTGGCGGGGGTCGAAGAAGAAAGAAGGGCGAGAGGGGAAGTGGGACTTCTTCGGTAAGTGGAGTTCCAGGAGATGGCAGCAATTGGTCGCCATGAGAGAAGGGAGGGGAATGGGAGAAATGCTTATCCGTCGGCGGCGTGAGCGGGATTATATGGAGGGAAAATGGATGGTGGAGATTTATTTAGGGCAGGGTGAAGTAATATTTTAGCGAAATGTAAATTAATTTTTTATGGGATTTATTTATTTATTTTATTGCAAATTTGAGCTTTTTCAGTCAAAAAAAGGGAAGAAAAAGAAATTTAGCGAAATGTAAATTGATTTTTTATGGTAATTATTTATTTATTTTATTGCAAATTTGAGCTTTTTTACTCAGAAAAGGAAAAAAAACAGTTCAGAATAATTTTCTTCATTGTTTTTTTTTTTTTTTCTGAATATATGCGGTTAACCTTAGCAAATGGGACCAACACAATTAATTCTAAACCTCTGAACTCGGTAGCGTCGTTTTTTTAATTTTTTTTTCGGGGCCTCTGCGTTCGGATGCAACTTGCAAATGTTCTACAGAGAGTAACTCAATCTGAAGCTATTAATCAGGAACTCAGCTCTAAAATCCCTTGACAATACAGAACTCATCAGACGGTTTCTATCGCGGTAAACAAGATGACAACTTTTTAAAGAGACAAAATTAGGAAACAAAATCTACACAACAAGGAACTCTAATTGAATTAGAATACAAGTAAAGACATGATGAGTTGGATCCAGGGATGTTTCCAGGTTAGAGAATCCCGATGGGCAATCCAGCAATACGCTTCTCATAAATCCTACAAACGAAAAGATCAAATATGAGCTCTTATAGAGTAAGCAAGCTGTATCATCGACATGGGAGACGGAAACAGCTTCAGCAGCAGTGTAGTTGCGTGTTAAAAGATTAGCTTCAGTTTCCATCTTTACATTGATCAATGCTTTGTTTCATGCAATCCAACTACTCAACGACATACTCAACAGGCTTCTTGCAGCAAATCTCATCTGAAATTTGAGCATTGTAGTCGTATTTCTCAAAAGGGCGATACTCAACAGGCACTTTTGATTTCATCGCGCAATGTCACTCGTATATCCTGCTCAAACAGTGAATTTTTGGTGTATATAATATGTTTTAGTACAAAAATAATGCATTAAATTGTGATACAATCAGTGTATAATCGTAGCATATTGACAGAAGGGCTCTGAATTTGATGACGTGATGCAACTCGCGCGTGCGACAAAAATAGAAAACCAAATACAATTTTCAGATGATGCTTGAACGAGGGCACATTATTTTCAACAAAATTTATAGGATAACTGGGAAAAAAAAATGATTAAAGGACTGATTTATTTAAACTTGCAAAAGTAGAGACAATACTTTGCATTTCCAACTCATGCCCGATTTTGATGTCACATCCAATAAATAGCCACCACAGCAACGAAAGGTAAGTTTACAATCGCCAAAAGACAAGACCTGCAAAACAAAATATAATATTAAGAAGGAAAGTTATGCACAACTATCCTTTCGGTCTCTCAATAATTGTTAGATAAAAGTCTTCCGCCTAATATCATCTCCTAAAAACTCAAGGTTTGCTCACCTATATAATATTTCTTATTTGAATTATTGAACCACATCATTAAAAAAAATATATTTAAATAGAGCATTCAAATCAACGTAATATTATTTTTGATGTGCGTGGTCCATCCAATCTCATAGTTTTATTTTTTTTTATTTATTAGAAAAAAATCTTGTTATTGAATTTATGCCAATCATCGTATTTATCTCAGTCTTAACTCTTGCATTTTGTCGGTATAGAAATAAAACAACTGTTGTCAATCACAGGCTCTATTGCTTGCACACTTACCTACCGTCCCATTAAGCCTAACAATTTTTACCTTTTAAAAGTTCAGCATTCTCGTTGAATTAACCCATATTAATGAAAAGATGCGGCGTGATTCTAATACCACTATATAACGCTTTCGACACAATACTATATTGTTTCTCGGCACCTACGGCCTGCGGTTCATCCAATTTCGGGATTTTATTTTTTTCGGCTTCCTAAAAAAAGGTATCGTTATTAAGTTTACAACAGTCATCATATTTAGTGTAATTTCAACTATTGCATTTTACCAATGTGAAATTAAAAATAACTGTTATCAATCACATACACTATTACTTGTCCACAAGTCCATCGGTAGGATATTGTTTCTAGACGTATGCGACGTGCGGCTCACCCGATCTCAGGATTTTGTTTTTTTGGGCTCCCTAGAAAAATTTCATTATTGAGTCTAGGCAGTCAGCATACTTAACCTAATTTTAACTTCTGCACTTTATTAATGTAGAGCTAAAGACAACCGCTGCCTATCACAAACCTTACTATCTGCCCACCAACCCACTGAGTTTAATAAACATATCACCTTAGGGTGCTCCAATGCTCTTTGTAAAAAAGAAGGATGACACCATGAGATTGTATATAGACTACCGACAAATCAATCAAGTCATAATAAAAAATAAGTATCCCCTCCCTTGGATAGGTAGCTTATTTGATCAATTGCAAAGAACCCAGTTGTATTCAAATATTGATCTTAAATTAGGTTACCACCAACTGAAAATCAATGAAACAGATATTTCTAAGACTACTTTTTGAACAAAATATGCATATTATGAGTTCTTAGTCATGTCATTTGGATTGACTAATGCGTTAGCTGTTTTCATGAATTTGATGAATAAAGTTTTTTGACAATATCCTCGTACATTTGTGATTGTTTTCATTGATGACATCTTGGTGTATTCTAGGAGTCGAGCGAAGCATGAATATCATTTGCAATTTGTGTTGAAAATCTTAAAAAAGGAGTGGTTATATGCCAAAATTAATAAATGTGATTTTTCGCTTCCAGAAGTGGTCTTCTTAGGATAGGTCATGTCAAAAAGTGAAAGCAGTGTTGAATTGAAAGAAGTCAACCAATGTGCCTAAGGTTAGAAACTCCCTAAGTTTAGCAGACCACTACAGAATGTTTGTAAAGGATTTCTTTAAGATAACTACTCCTCTAACCAAGCTGACTTGGAAAAATAGGAAGTTTTTATGGAACGAAGAATGTAAGCAAAGTTTCCAAGAGCTCAAGAACAGATTGACCATATATCAAAGGCATAAAAAATGTATTCATTGTAGTGGGTAAACACCACTCGCTATTTATGAGAAGCGTAAGTGAATATGACTATCGAGGAGTTTTGAGAGTATGCCCACACCGAAATTAAGAGTTTTTCCAGGACGATCTAATTGTTATGTATATCTCTCCGACTATATTGTTGGTTTATTAGTTGTTTATTTTTTGATTACTTGGTTGATATTATGATAAAAGCTTTTCTTTCAGTTATTACGCATATATCCCTTTGAGGGTTATGTATTAATTATTAATGACTTTGCCTTTCTTATTTAATTGATTCCTTTTAATGTTGTTTCATTGGAATAAGATAGGAGAGTTACATAGTATGTTGACATACCATATTACTCATTTTTTTTCAAATGACAACATTGATGCTTAAACAACATTGGAGAATAATTGACGAGGGTCAACCAGTCTGCTTATCATAAGTTGATCCTTTTGAATAAATTATGGATTGTAATAAGGATTTATATGTATACAAAATATTATTTGGATTTTTTACCTTAAATTATTTATATTGAGAGTTATTTGTATAAAATCGTTCAAATTTCAATATGAATTTTCTTTACTTACGTGTTCCTTTTTATTATGTTGTTGTGATGGTTACAAAATGGGATCATATGTCATTACAAGCCCAGTTATGAGAGTTGACGGGACATGACAACTCTTGTAGTATCAAAGTCACTTTACACATCTTGATTGATGTAGACCAGCTCAGCAACGAGGCTGAGCTTTCGAGGAAGAGAGATTGTCAGACCCAATGAGTAAATAATAAGATTTGTAAATGACAACAGTTATTTTTAATCTTACATTGATAAAATGTAAAAGTTGAGACTAACGTAAATATGGTGGTTGTCGTAAACTTAATAATAAAATTTTTTTCTGAGAAACTAAAAAAAATAAAATCTTGAAATCAAATAGATCGCAAATCGCAAACGCCAAAGGCAATATCGTAGCGGTATCACAATTTAAATGGCTTACCAGCATTTGCAAGCAACGGTTTCCAGGTTACCTTCTCCTCTACCAAACCATTCCTCACGGAACCAAAGGCCTAGCAGTAGATATGCTTAATACAATACAATTTCTTGAATGCTGTTCAAGGATTAATGAATCAATAGATTTTCACATACGTGGTGATAAGCAGCCATATATATTTGAGCTCTCTTTAAAAAAAAAGGTATATATTTGAGCTTTATACTAAAGGCAAGCTTTTGAAGATCATCTCAATCTAATGACTTAACATTTCAAGTAAACAATCTCTTCAAGGGTACAAAGTACCCTACATTTTTTTATTTTGTGCTTATAGCCAACAAGCAACAAATCGTTTCCGACTAAAACACCATACAAAATGCCAAATCTGATATCTGATAAATTTAATTAGTTGATCAAGTAGCTTAAGCTTCCCATTCAAAAGGATATGAATTGAAGACTTCAGACTTGAATATACCGAGATGAAAAATAGAAATCTGCATCATTATCCTAAGAATAGCATATCATATACGTACAATTCGTTCAATTTTTTATTGGAAAAGACAACTAGCATGGATGGAAGTAGAGAAAAATCGACAGAGCGGAGATTCACAGTTAGAAACAGTTCAGTCCTCAAAGAAAGTAACTTGGCAGGAAGCACAACATACTTCACTAAATCAAATGTCAAAATCCAATTTTTCCCACAAAATTCAGGAGCTAGTCCTTCAATCTAGGCCATGAAAAAAAAGAGAAAGGGAAAAAGGGACCAACCCTGATTGACAGCATGAACTCGCGGCAGTGGGCAATGAGGGCATCCGGCCGCGGCCCGGTCTAGTTGGCGAGCTCTTCCATCACCAGCTCTGCGAGATCCAGCACTCGCACAGTCCTCGGCGAAATCGAGACAAATCGAAAGGATCAGAGACAATTAACCCAAAAACAAGTGTTTTGGAGATCGAGAAGCAGAAGACATTCTAGACGTGATGAAGACGTTGCAGCGAAGTGCTCTAGCTCTGAGGACCCATCGCCGCCGCCGAAGAGGATGCCGATTAGCCTCGGACGACGCCGGAGAACGGAAACGAAGGACGACGTGGGGTCTTTCTTTTCTCTGCAGTCAGTGACATCTTTACTTGGTTGCAGATCCCAATGTAGTATCAATGATCGGACGGTCATGATGTGATACAGATGGGTTTTTGGATTCGTGGATACGCAGGAGTATACCCTGGGCTGGGTTCTAATCCTACAAAACCAACAATCTTTGACGGTAAATAATAAATAGACATATTAATTAACTTAGATTGCTTCTAGAATTATTTGAGAAGACATAAATAAATTTTCTCTTTTTTCTGGTAGAGATATAATTTTATCGAGTGATCGAGAATTTGACACAAAAATTTTAATAATTTCTAAATTATGAGGCTAAAGCAATACATTTAGAGATTTTTACGTCCAACTCCTAAAACTTGCTCTATTTATCAACTACTCCTGTAATTTGGGTATTTATCCACAATCCCTTTGCTTTTTTTTAACTTATAATTATTAATTAAATTTTAAGCCAAAATTCTTTTTTTACTTTAACTTAGTTTTTACATAAGTCCTATTTTTTATTTGTACTATAATACTATTATAATTTACAAAAAACTCTTAATTTCTTCCAAATTTTCATAAAGCACTTATCTTTTAAAAACCACAGAAATACCTTTATCTTTTTTTAATTTATAGAAAAGTGCTTGTTTTTTCTAAAAATTAAAAAACCCTCCTTTCCAAAAATTTGAAAAAAAAATCTCGACTTGTTAAAAATTTGTAGAAAATTTCTTATTTACTTAAAAATTTTACAAAAAAACCTCATTTTTAAAAAAATGACAGAAAATTTTTAAAAATTATAAGAAAAGCCACTTAATTTCTTAAAAATTTAAAAAATCTCTTATTTTTTTAAAAAATTATCAGAAAAATCTAATGTTCTTCTTAAATTTTAAAAAATTCTCATTTACCTAAATATTAAAAACCTCGATTTAAAAAAAAAAATTCAAAAAATCCTTTAATTTGTTCGAAATTTAGAAAAAAGTTTTGCTTCTGAGAAATGTTTTTTTAAATGAGGACTTTTTAAAAAAAATTTATAAAGAATAGGACCTTTTTTGTAAAATTTTCATAATCCAAATTTGATCCGAAGTACATGAACCATTTTTTTTTTAAGAGAAAAACCAAGGTACTATTTGATTCGGATCAAGTTTAAGCTCAAACTCGAGATCAAAACTAAAGTAAAAAAAATAGTCTAATTAAATTTTTAGTATTTGGATGCTAGTCTGGTTAGTGAATAATTTAATTTTTTTTTTTTGAACCTTTATATTTTTAGATATATTATTTATTAAAGTTTAAATGGATAAATATAAAGATAATATGATAATTTATTTTTTAAAATAATATAAAAATAATTTGACTATCTCTTTAGTATTTGAATGATAGATTAATCAAAACAAAATGATACTGATACTAATCAAGTCAAACGCACCCTAAAAAACCATCACTATAAAACTAACTATTGTATACTGAATTTTCGCAACACTCTTCAGACGAAGATTTCTCCTCGAGAAAAGCCAGCCATCGGTAATTTTTTAATTAACTTCCATTTTTTACAATATTATGTCCAAATATTATCTGCAAATTTTGGCAAACCAGCAGTCTACAACCGCTCCGATAGAGTTGGTTTAAAAACAAGAGTTTTTTACATAAAAAATAACAAAATTATACGTATAACTTTCTAATTTTTTATAATTATATATAATTATATTCTTTAATTTTTAACGAGGTTTTAAGCCTTTTGAATATAATTAATATAAAAAATATGAATTATAATTAAGTTAAGGGATAAAATGATCACTTTATTTCTTAACTTAATATTACCCTTTTTATCGTTGAAAGTAATATTCTGCTTGCAAAGAAAAAGAATTTTTTGCTTAAAATTTTAAATTTAAAAGTTTTATTTTAACTATAGCTACGGCCAAAAAAAATTTCTGATATTTTATTTTATTATTTTCTGATTTTGTTATATTTATAAAATATTTTTCAACGAATATGATGTAAGTATTTTTTATTTTTTAAATTATAACAGTTGGAATATATATTTGTATTTTTTTTAAAAAATAACTTTTTTAATCCTGAAAATTTTAAGAAAATTATAAATAATTTAGTTATTTTTAAGAGGATTTTACTTAAAAAATATAAAAAGATAAAGAGAAAAACATGTGATTGATGATTAAGGCGCAACAAACACTTCGACTCATCAAGCCATAAGAATTAAATGCTTCATCACCTCTGTTTCTTTATTGAATCTATAAATCGCACCTCCCAAATCCCAAACAGTTACTCTCCTACTCCTCTCCAGTGCGCCATGGAAGGCAAGACACTGCTTCTCCATCTCCTTCTCATGCTTTCTTCGCATTTCGCGTGGGATCTCGCGATCGCCGGAGAATTCCCGGCGATCATCGTGTTCGGCGACTCGACGGTGGACACGGGGAACAACAATCAGATAGGGACCGTGCTGAAGAGCAACTTCCCGCCCTACGGCCGGGATTTCTTCGGCGGCGAGGCCACGGGGAGGTTCGGCAACGGACGGCTGGCCACCGACTTCCTCGCGGAGGCGCTCGGGCTCGGAAGCGTCGTGCCGGCGTACCTTGATCCCAAGTATGGGATTGAGGACTTCGCCACCCGGGTGTGCTTTGCGTCCGCCGGCACCGGGCTCGACAATGCTACTTCCGACGTGCTCGTAAGTTTCATGCACGCTGAGTATTTTCTTCATGAATTTCGTTTAATTTAGCAAGATAAAGACAATGGATGGGGTTATAAATAATATTAAAATGTTTAAAGGAATTAATTTTAATTAACCCATTTGTCATGAGGATTTTTTACATAAAACGCCCAATGTTGTTTTAAAATTGTATAAACCACCGGCAGTTTCATATGTTTGCAAATCGCGTCCAAATTTTTGTCTTTTCGGTTAAATTTATTAAAGTAGTAATATTCATTTTTAGTTGATATAATATGTTTATATGATATACATCCGTAATTAGCTAAACTAACCGTGCTAATTAATCTCTGTTACTTACATCTTACATAAACACCCAGAAATGGGAGGATTTTTGTGAAAAAAATAAAAAATATTGGATTCTCTTATCAAATATAAAAAAACCACCATTTTATTCGATTTTAGCAGAAAAAAGTGCTTTATCCATTGAAATTGCTCACTTGCCCTTGAACCATTGCTCAAATTCCACAGTCAGTTATCCCTCTATGGAAAGAAGTGGAGTACTTCAAGCAATACAAGAGAAGACTAAGAGCTCATCTGGGCAAGCCAAGAGCCAAGCAAATACTGAACCAATCCATCTACGTCGTTAGCATCGGCACCAACGACTTCTTGGAGAACTATTACTCCCGCATCACCGGCCGGTTCAACGAGTTCTCGGTCGACGCCTTCCAGGATTTCCTCGTAGACCTCGCCGGCAATTTCATCAACGACATCTACCATTTAGGAGCTCGCAAGATCGCCTTCACCAGCCTTGGCCCCATCGGCTGCCTGCCGCTGGAGAGGACCATCGCCGGTGGGGACTGCATCGAGGAGTATAACGACGTCGCCAGAGATTTCAACGTCAAGCTCAATGCCATGGTCGATCAGCTCGTAGCTTCTCTTCCGGAACTGAGGTTGAAGATTGTCGAAGTGTATGATCCGTTGCTTCACATCATACAGAACCCTTCTTCTTATGGTACGATGCTCGAACAAAAAACAAGGTATTCTGTGTTTTGTTTCTTCGATATTGTGTTCTTGAGTGGTTGTTCGATTAATGTCTCAGGAATCGAGAATGTGAGCCAAGGGTGCTGCGCGACGGGGTTGTACGAGATGGGATACCTCTGCAACCAGTGGAGCCACTTCACGTGCCCTGACGCCGATACGTTTGTATTTTGGGACGCGTTTCACCCGACCGAGAAGGTCAACAAGCTTATGTCCGATTTCTGGCTCAGGACCACTCTCCCGTTCTTCTTGTGAGCCACCTTCTCTTCATCAATTAGTTTTGTATCTCATACAAGTTTGTAAACACTAAAAAAAAATACTGTTAATTCTTTTCTCAGTAATTTATAAATATTTTTAATCGGTGCAAAATTCAAGAGGGAATAGAGAGAAATTCGTCTCTGAATAAATATATATATATATATATATAGACAACATCGGTTCTCACTTCGGAGCCGAAAGCAGAGCACAGTGCAGGCTCAGCATCCGACAGCGGGATTCCTCCGTCTCGTCCCCGTCGCACCGGACCGCGTTATTTCTCAGCCAATCCTCGATTCCCATTTCTCTTCCCGACCGCCCAGTACACTCCCAGTCCACAAACTCTCACTCCGAGATCACTATTCCACGTTGGATTGTTCATCCTACGTGGCATCGTGCATCGATTTCTTCGTCAATTATGCGGTATATTCGTTTTTTCAAATTCGGGTATAAATATGTGGCACCCTTGCCGTCTCCTCTTTGTTCCTGGTTTCGTTTGAAGTAGAAGAAGAGGTAATGAAGAAGACGTCCAAGGAAAGAGGTGGCCGAGTCTACCCGGCGCCGGGGATGGCGGCGCTCCCGGCGACGGTATTATCCCTGGCAGCCGTTCTTACGCCGGAGGAGCAAGAGGTGCTTTGCTACCTGCTCTCCGGCGGCGGCGGGGGAGGTGGTGGAGAGAAGGGGAAGCGGAAGTGGAGACGGCAGCACGAACCGGATCTGGGTTGCGATTGCTTCGGGTGCTACAAGAGCTTCTGGGCTCGGTGGGACGCATCGCCGAACAAGCACCTCATCCACCGCATCCTCGACGCCTTCGAAGAGGGCCTCGAAGGGATCGACGACAAAAGGAAGGGTCGCCGGAGCAGGAGACGCCACGGCGGCGGAAGGCGGCAGAGCGAGGTGGAGAAGATGGCGGAGGAGGATGATAAGGAGGTGGAGATGTTGGATACAGGGCATATGGCCGATGATGATGATCATGATGGAGATGATGAGCAAGATGGTGGCGAGCATGATGATGATGGTGGCGAGTGGAAGAGCTCCGTAAAGAGGCTGGTGAGTTTCATTGGGGAAAGAGTTTGGGGTGCTTGGAATTAATTTTCTCTTTTTTCTGTCCCTTTTTGTAAAATTTTATATTGGTCTGGCGACATCACGAGATTATGGACTTCTGTCAGAAAAGAAAGGGAAAATAGAAGTTAATCTTTGCCTTCTTGTTTCTAACCCTCTACATATCAATCCAAAATATGGATTTTAGAGGGATTTTCATGCAAATACAGAAGATTTGAAGGCACCACATGGAGCGTAATTTTTACTCCATTCTTGACTACTTTTGGCCGACTGGGCATCTGAAAAGTGAAACCGGGGAAGATTACTTTACTTTTACTTTTTTCGCTGGTTCTCTTGTATGAAAAAGAAGTATTTGACAGCACCAAGCAATACTTTGATATTTCTAAAAGCAGAATATCTGCTTGCTCTCCTTTGCTTTTGTCTCCATGCAATTATTTAGCATCTGAGGCTTTCTTATCGTATCTTTCTGGGTAAGATTTTCAGTTTGGTTTGTGTACTACTTTGGCTGTTTGGTACCGGGCAGTGCCAAAGTGCAGTACTGCAGCGTTGCCAAACTTCGGCAGAAATTACTGCCCCTTTTGTATTGTTTTGCTGCAGAAGCAGTCAGAGAATGCAGACCTAATCACCTACTTATATGGAGTTTCAATTCCAATATTTGATTTTTGAACCTACGTACCCGCCTTCAAGTTTTCTTCAGCTGAATGTCATGTATAAAAAGATTTGTTCCAAGCAATTAAGAATCCTAATTGAAGTCAAATGTTGAGACAAACCCATGTAGAGCACTATTAAGTTGGCTTTGTAAGCATGAACTCTTGTTTTGTAGCTAATTGGCAACACAAGACTTAGCTTCTTATCTGATTGAGAACAAAAATCTGTCTTTGCCATGAGTAACTACTGAAGCTGAATCTATTTTTGGTTGAAGGAGTCATTCTATGTGAATACAAAACTATCGTCATAATCAAATTGTATCAGGTTGAATCAATAGCTGAATCTAATTGGCAAACTTTATAGGTTTATGGAAAGCAAATTTGATGTTTGAAACAGTCAAATATGTAGATATATATGATGTCTATATGTTGGTGAAAAGTAAGTGTTCTTAGGAAAAGAGAAGAGATTGAGAGCGGAAAAATAAAGACTTTGAGCGCTTTGACTGAGCAAGTATTTTTAACCGATCAGAGATTACCAGAGGACTGGCAGGCTTGACTTGTCCTGAGTTCCACCGCGTATGAGGTGACCAGAGAAAACACGCTGGGCGGAAGAAGATCCAAGCGCATGGCTAACGGGAAGACCTAGTTTTGACTTGGTTAGTTGAGATTAATCCAATATCACATGACGATAAACTGGAGTTAATAGTTTTCCAGGAAAAAAAAAAAATACACACCATTCTTGCATAGAAATATGCAGATATTAAAATTCAGACAGATACAAATTCGAATCCTCTATACATCAGCAATTTTCTACTTCACCAACAGACATTGAACAAAAGAATTCACACTGACAGCCAATATTGAAAGCTGAAATTTGCTAATTTACATATACACGTAATGCACTGGGGTGAGTTATTCTGTAAATCAGATTAAAATTTAGGCATGCACCGGTATGGAAGAACTTGTTGGGATGCAGCCTCTGAAGATCTCAAGCAGTGAATTCTGGATTCTGAATTCCTGATGTGAAATTAGAGGCAGACCTTCTTTAAGACATTCATCAAATTTCTCCAGTGCTGAAACAATATAACTGAAATCAGGCCGCTTGGCTGGATTTGCAGACCAGCAATGCTTGATTAGGTTGTTGAGAACTGGCGGGCAACTCGTCGATAATGGTGGTCGTACATTCTGCAGAAAGAAATCCAAAGCATGCATAAATATTCTGAATATGTTGGGTTTGTATGAGTCCACTTAGACTAATTTCTAGCATAACTAAGCATGTTTACTTCAAATTATGTCCATTTGAGACTTGTATTTCTCAGATTACAAATGCGGAACAAGTCAAAAACTGTGCTCCAATATGAAGAAATTCTGCATGATACAAATGATTGATGATGCTGTAGAAATTTACAATTTCCCCTGTGACTCGATGTTTTTCCGAGCATAGTTCCTGTTGGTGGTTAATAACTAGAGTAGACATTTTACTTGGTCACTCATATTATTATCAGTTAGAATTTATTTAAGGATCTTGCACCTGGTAGACAACATTTTACTGAAATGTGGGCATTTTTTCTAGCTACTGTCCTAACTGCTCAAAATATTTGTGTGATTCTTGCAGCCTACAAGCATTAAAAACTGCCATGTCTTGCCTAACACTACGAAAGATTCACCTAAGCACACTGAATTGTCATATAATTTGATCTTCTTCAGACTAAGTATCATCTATTGCAGCTAATGATATCAAATACTAAGGTGCATTAATCCAAGACATACAGGAATTTGTACCATTTTTTAAAAGCTCTTACCTTCTCCGAAGCAGCATAGGCAGCCTGCACTGGAGTCATGCCTTGAAATGGAACAAGAGCTGTTGTTAGTTCCCACAACACGATCCCGAAGCTATACACATCAACCTTTCTAGTATAAGGTTTCTCCTTGATCATCTCCGGCGCCATCCAACGGTAAGTACCCATATTACCTTTGGATGTCCTGCTTTTGGTCTCCAAACATGAAGTCCCGAAATCTGAGACCTTGACTCTCATTTCATCATTAAGTAGCAGATTATCAGACTTCAAATCTCTGTGAATCACACCTTCTGAATGGAGATACTGCATTCCCCTAGAAATGTCAAGGGCTAACCTTAAGATCGTCTCAATAGATAGAGAGTATGGCTCTTTCTTATGGAGATACATTCTTAAAGTCCCTTGTGACATGTACTCTGTAATGATACAGTAAAATGGTGGCTTCTTGCAGGCTGCAATAAACTGCAGGGAGGAACACTAATTAATTATTCTCAAAAATATCTGGAACTGAAGGCTAACTGGAAAAGTTTTAGATCTTTGCTGACAGAAAAGAAGCCGATAAGGGATTAACAAGAAGTTCTTCAATGCATGTTTAGCCGTGGTTAAGTTGCTTCGACAATAAAACAAGTCTAAAATTTGGATTAACACGGTTCAAGTTCATCTAACATAAGCTCCGGGTTTAAATAAATAGTAAATTGAAACTGATCGTGAACAAGATGCATAAAGGCATAAATGTATGTGTCGAGGCTAACCTGAACAATATTAGGATGATAAAGGCGCGAAAGGAAGGTGACTTCAGATTTGAACTGCTCCTCGAGCTTCTTTCGAGTCTCCTCATCCTGGTCAGGAATCCTCACCATCTTCACAGCCACTGCCCTCTGCTTATAAATGCCCCTGTAAATCCTGCTATGCGAACCTGAAGCAAACCTGTTCCCAATAAAGAGCTGTGAGAAATCTGCCATCCATTCCTCCCTCTCGACCCCTTCACCGCCTTCCAAATCTGCACTCCCGGGCTCCAAAAGCATCGACCATGACTCCAAGCTATCCCACCGTTTTTTCTCCATTATCTCCATCTCCGGTGGCAACGAGTTCTTTCTTGCAAACCGAGCAGAAGAAGAAGAAGGCAAAGTAGGCAAGGAAGGAGAAGGAGGAGGATGCAAATGCATGGACTTGGCACTGTTTCTTCTGCCCAGCATAAATGCTCTGAAACAAGAATTCATCTCTGCCACACTTTGTACTACTCACAGGTACTTAGCTGAAGGAGAAGCTGAGGCTAAGACAACTGAAGACCTCCGACTGCATCCTTGGAAGAGAATGAGCAATGAAACATATGAAGCATGCTTCAGGGGGCTCAAGAGACATCATCATGGTCTTTGCTAAAGAAGCAAGGAGGGGGAGTGATGGAGCAGAATCCAAAGAACACATGCTAACAAGAAGCCAATATAGTCCTTCAGGTCTCGTAAGGCATGGATTTCAAGTTTCAGGAAGGAAGGTGTGAGAAGACAGCGAGGACATTATCTGTTACCGGAAAAGAAAAGAAATGGATCTTTGTGGAGGATTTTGGAGCAGTGGAGAAGAAGGGGAATTCAAGGGGGGGTTCAAGGATGTCTCGTGATTGGGTAGTTACAAAAGAGCAGGAGCTTTATTATTTCTTTTTTCCCTTTTGGAACTCTTTAGCTGCGGCTCATATCTGTCTCAGATGTATCTTTTTTTTCCTCCTTCTTCTTTGCTTTGTATGTAACTTGTGTGTGAGGTCTGGAATCACTGGTCCTGTTTCATCATGCATGGGAAAAGTTTCAAAAGAGAATGCCGTTGCCAGCACTCAGCAAGCATGGGATCATTACTTCCGTCACAGTTTTGCCCAGTTTGAATTAGATTGCTTTGATTCTGGGGTTTCCATTAATTCTAGTCCAACATGTTAGCCTGGCTGCCAAGTGTCAATTGCCACTTGTCCATTATCTCGTTGTGGTCAGATATTGCTGAAAGCAAAGGTTAAAGTCACGGTTTCTATGAGGTCCAAAATTGAGACCAAATCACCGGCAAGCGGCAGTCGCAACTGACTGGTGGCAGAGCTAATGCTGCTGGAAAACTCACTCCTGGTTTAACATGGCACCATCTGAAACCAAAATGTTTCAGTTTCCGCCAATATCTAAAACCTTGGCTGAAAGAGACTTCAATCAATAAAATCTGGGACGGAATTCAACAGTAATCAATTATAAGTATAGAATTCCACTTATTCCTTCGCAAGGTAACACAAGGCAGGGAAAGGATCTGTACAGAGTAGCCTCTGGTTGAAATATAAAAATAAACTACTTTTACTGATAGATTATCAAGAAAAATATGCTGGCTGCTTCTCTACATATATTTCTTCCACATGGACAGAGTACATGAGAGCAAGACAAATACAAGGTTGGCTGGAGAGGGACGACCATTACTTAGAATGTCTTAGAAGTTGCAATTGCAGATTAGTATGAGACTAAATCTCTTGCTGCTTCTCATCCAAAATTTGCTCCTTCCATCACCTAAGGAACTGAATGGAAATCTTAATTAATTTATCTCATGAACTTGGAAATTCTGATTCCTAAAAGGGTACTCTACAAAAGAATTTTCTGATTTATCGATGAAATAGAAAAGAGTGTATTCTGATTAAAATGAAGGAACAGAGACCTACTTAATTGCTATTTCTACAATATTATCTAACACCGTTGACATTATCAAATGTGAGCAGTGGCCGCTGAATTAGCTGATTTTGATTTCTAAAGAAGCTTCTCATTGAGTGTAATAATGCTGCGAAAGAACAGCTACTATCACTTTGGCTCTTTAGGGAAATGGAGTTTTATGAGGTCCGGAAGTTCAGCCAGGTCAATTTGAGGCCTGCCCAGTAGTATGCTCTTCAGCTTGTCATCACAATTGACTGCATTCTTGTTGTTTAGATCCTGCATCATTAACGACATTCCCATCATCATCTGCTTTCCCTTTCAATAATGAATACTAGAAACTTCAAAATGGAGTTGTATTAAAAGGATGGTTCTGACGTTTTCGATTTCAGGAATACTTCATCATTCCAGAACAGTAAACAACAAGAATCTTCTAACTAGTAATAAATGACAAACTATTTGCATTGTTTTAGATGTACAGACTTAAGCTGCTCAACTCAGGAAAGAGTCCAAAAGATTAGAAGAAAAATTGAGGTGACTCGTCAACCAGTGTATAACATCCCAAACTATCAGGGGAGAGGAGAGAAAACGAGCAAAACACAAGTAAATGTACAAATAGGGGCAAATAACACTGATAATAAAGACATTGGGTGCATTTAACCAATAATATCAATAATAATTATATATTCTTAGAAACTGAAACTCCGTGCTTCACTTCAGAGATCAAGAAGTAATCGTCCACTATGTTGTCCTGTTTCAATTATTATATCTCTTGGAGTGAGAAAACACAACTGTAGTTAGAATTTGAGATCCATGCTACTACAATAGGATATGGATGTTAATCATACCTCATAGTTTTCTGCATATTTGAGATAAAGACATTTTCTAAACTGAAGGTAACAGAACATACCATTCCCACATTTACAGCATGCTCTCAGACGAAATACATCATTCCTGAATTGTTCTACGTTCCTGTCATCAACTCTTTTTTGTCGAAAATTATAAATCAAAACGCTAAACTGCTCCCGCTCTCTCAGAATGAAAAGTAAGCTTTTACATCTTGAAATTTAAGACTTCCATTTTTTGAACTCGACAAAGCAAAATGCCGAAAAGCCATAATGAAGTTACTGAACTTAATTAACCAATTCATAAGACCTATCTTCTTTGTCAAGTAAATCAATCAGGGATCGGTTCTGCATTATATAGGAACACATCATCATCATGCAATGATTTTGATCGAATACAAGAAGTAATGTTCTATCCTCAAGTTACGCATCAAGATGGTTTCTTTACTTCTGAAACATACATAAAAAACAACAGAACTCAATACATCAATGGAAAGATATGATTTTTAGCGATAAAACGAACCAAGATTCCAGTGAACAGGGAAAACCGATGCCTGTGATAATGAACAGTGATTCAGGAAAAGAGAGAGCAAGGAGGCGGACCGGGAGTTTTTTGACCTTGATGTAGGACCATACGCGGATGAAGAAGCCCAGGCGTGAGATCTGCGACTGCACTACGAACTCCAGCAGCGTGGACGGTAGGTTCGCAAGGTCAATCACTCAGGCCACCGTCTTCGGGCACTCCACCATCGCCTTCCTCGCCACCACCATCTTCGATTCCTCTTCCTCCTCTCGAACTTCTGCGACGGACTGAGATGGAGGAACTGGCTTCCCTCCCACCGGAAACCGGCGAAAATCTGTTTCAATGCCCCGAGGGTAGTTGGCGAAAGCAACCGGGTTCAGATTGGAAAGATACTTCCAAATGCGAACTCGATATGAAACTCAGAAATTTTGAATGGCAGAGAATGGGCGCCCGAGAACCCAAAAACTCGGCGCAGACTCCCGATCCGACCGGAGTCCCAAAGTGAGATAAGGGTCGTTTGTTTTCCGACCAGGGTCAGATTATCTCAACTAATGGATTTATGATCCAAACACCAAAAACTTAATTAAATTAATATTATATAATTTAATTAAATTTTAAATAAAAAATAATTAAAATATCCCCAGGCTTGCTCGAGCCATCTGCGCGAGCTTTCCATGCGAGCTCGCCAAACAGTAACAAAAGCTGAAGGTGAGATGTTACGGAAAAAATTTAAACTTTTCACTAATCAAGTTAATAACTAAATACTAAAATTTTAATTAAATTATTTTTTTACATTTTAATCCTTCATTTAATTTTAATCTTGACTTTGATTCAAAACCAAACATATAAAGCACATCATAAGTGTAATTTACCGCCACAGGTTTCCTACTCATTGCGGTTAAAAACTTAAACCAAAAGGGAAACTCATCTCTGTTGCATGTATGTTTTTGAGGTTTTGTTAATACAATTTACAAATTACAGATTGATTTTATAGGTAATTAATAAAATGGGGATTAAATGAAATTATCCAACAAAACATCACCTGATTTAACCAGCTCTAGCACATAAGATATAAAGCCACACAGAACCATTCGCTTTCTCAGGGCCACCATTTTCCGCCACTCCAAAGGCATGCACAAGAGCTTGCTGCAGGAGCTGTGCCACCGGAAAGATTGGCCTCCCCCGCAGTACGCGACCGTGAAGGACGGACACGATCACGACCCGCGCTTCCGGACCACGGTGACCGTCGCCGACCTCTCCTTTGACTCTGGGGGGCCATCTCCGACCGCCAAGACGGCCCAGAATCGGGCGGCGCAGCTCGCCGTCGAACACTTGACCGCCTCCCTTGCCTATCCAGGTGGACAAACTTTGCTACTCCATAATGCTTAGAATTAATTTTTTCTCCTCGTATCACCACGTAATCCAAAAAGTTCGTTCATTTGAAATGAATGCTGAAAAGAAAAACACGTGGCATGATAACTCACGTTTTTTACACGAGAGAATCACTTTATCCGGGCTGGGACAGTTTAAAGTCTATGGGCCAAGCATGCGAAATAGGCCGAGCTATATCAATCCGGACCAATTTATTGCAAAGGGCTTCGGTCTGGAGAGTCTGGACCGGGCCGTACTAATATGGGCCCTGTGCCTTTTGGTTTCTCTTATTGCCAGGTTGTACAACGAGACGAGCCAAATGACACCTATCTATCTCACTCATTCAGTTGAATCTGACATGGCAATCAACTATTGGTTAACAGTTAAACGTTTCATGAGCTTCTGGACCACGTCTACAAGCACCCAAAATTTTTGAAGTACATTTGATTATTACATCTAATAATAACTCGCTAAAATCGCATGACGTTTACAGTTGATTTTCCAAATTAGTGAATTCTCTGAATTACAAATAACTCCACCAAGTCTTTTGATTTTATAGGTTATATTTCCATTCTAACCCTTCTATTATCTCTTTTCTTTAACTCAATCCTAAGGCTAAGCTATAAAATAAAATTTTTAGGGGGTTTTATCTAATTACAAAGATATTAGGGAGTAGTTAGTGTACGTTATATTGACAGATTTCACCCAGGGACTTGCTTGTAATTTCATAACACTTGAAAAGCTTTATTCAACAATCGACCCGCATCCTTTCGTTTCCACGAACGCGTTTTCGGATCCAATCCCTCGCTCTCTCTCTCTCTCTGCCCATTTCCGGCTATCGCCTCGCCGGCAGGAAGCCGTGAGAAGATGTACAAGACGAGGCTGCAGGACCTCTGCCAGCAGAATCAGCTGCGGCTGCCGGAGTACGCCACTACGCGGCAGGGGCCCGATCACAACCCCCGCTTCCGGGCCTCCGTCACCGTCGGCGGCCTCTCATTCGAGTCCCAGGACCCGGCCACCTCCGCTAAGGAGGCCCAGAACCGTGCCGCCCAGGTCGCCGTTGAGCACTTCGCCTCCGCCGTCCCCGATCCCGTCACCGCCCAGCCCTCTGCTCAGCCGATCGGTATCTACTGTTTTTCGAATTCAAGCGTCTATTTAGTTGATGTGGAGAACGTTTAGTGTTTCTTGCAAATTGTCGCTTTTGACTTTTGATGGGTGAATTGGTGACTCTGCGTGTGTTCCTTTTTGGAGCAAATCTGGGATTTACCGTTAACGTTCCATAGTGGAGAACAAGAGATATTGCTGTTGGTACAGACATAAAACAACAGTAAACTTAAAGTAGAGGTGTATTTGTGTTGATAAATCGGAAAGGAAAATTTTTTGGGATCTGATCTTTACAGTCAATGTTAGGGTTGGACAATGATGCTTGTTTCATAATTTCTAGATGGCGTTATTTTCCAGATTTTGAGTACTTCTGATGATGATTCTAGAGTAGGAAGTTTTGGTTATCTCCTAAGGAATCTTCATATTCAGTGTTGTTAATATTGAAAATATTAGTATATGTCTATCTTGCACACTTATCTATAGGTAATTGTAGGGTTTGTTTCCTCAACGGAAAAAGAAGTATATGATAGTCTTCAATGCATGCTTTTTAAGTCACATAATGTTACCACATTTCAGAATAATGTGTTGAGATTTATTAAGAGCATATTGTTATCTTCTACTCTGAGGGGACTCATATTTGGAGATTCTCTTCATTGAATGACAAGAACAAATGTATATATCGAGTATAACGTATTCTTTGATTTTTTTATCTTGCCAAACTATTGTGCAGTCCAATTGCTTTTATGACAACTAATGCTTCATTAAACTACTATCTGTTGATTGTTTTTTCAGTTGAGTAACTTTTGCCACTTTTGTTTTCTATTCTCATATTCTGGGATTGTTTGAGCTTTTTAATATATTGTATAATGTTTGATTGCAGAAAATAAAATTTCATATAAGAGCCAGCTTCAAAACTTTGTTCAGAGGAAAATTTTGGATCCACCGGTGTACAACTCCATTTCTGAGGGTCCACCTCATGCACTCCGCTTTAAGGCAACTGTTAGAGTTGATGGACAAAAATTTGAGAGTCCTCAATTTTGCAAGTCACTGAGAGAGGCAGAACATTCTGCAGCAGAAGTTGTGTTGCTGTCCTTCTCTTTTGTAGACAGAAAACAGGCAAGTCCTGAACCAAAACAGGCAAAGTTCGAAACCACCATGTACTGTGTCTTTGATACACAATCTCTGACTAACCTGTCATTGGTTGGATTTGATTTTCTCTCTTTCAGGGAGAGCCCTCGTTCTATAAGAACATTTTGCAGGAATTAGCACAGAAGGAAAGATTCTCTTTGCCTAAATACACTACCATTAGGGATGGTGCATGTCATATGCCTAATTTCTTCTCTAAAGTTGAAATAGAAGGTCAGATATTTGAGGGAGATGCTGCAAATACTAAGAAGCAAGCAGAGATGAATGCTGCAAAAGTTGCTTGGAGTCATCTTAAAGAGCGTAAGTTGGATACACTGTTTTCCGTTGTCTCCTGTTGTCAATCCTGAACAAGAACTCATAACCATGCTATATTCAATTCAACTTTTCAGTTTGGCTTTTACTTTCTTTTTCACCCTTTTCCTAGTGCATTCTCCGAAGGACATTTTAAATTTTATGATAAGATTATAAAAGGCCCAGAATTTCCTGGCATCCATACCTTTTATTTGTGCCCCTTCTTTGCTGCACACCTCATTTTGGTTCCTTTGCTAATTCATAGGATATTGACATTCATTTCATGCATTTCCAGTTGCCCTGAATGAGTATCCTTGCATTCCATTAACTGTTGATGTAACATCAAGTTTCATTCAGTGTTGAAGAATCCTATTTCTGGGATTTGCTATGGAGTTAAACAGTTCTAATGAAGTTTAATGGTTATGTCTCACAAATCTGTGTCAGTTAATTGAGGTAATACTTGTCTGTGCTTTTTTTTTTCTTTCCTGTTGACAAACAGAATGGTCTCTGTAATATGTTTTCTTGAAAAATGTAATGTAGCTACTGGATCCCCACTAACTTTTATATCTATATTAGCATAGCAAATGATATGAGTATTTTTTTTTTATTCAGTTGGCAATAATTGTTTGGATATGTTCAATTTGTACAATTCGTTGTTTTCAGATAGCATCTAAGTAACGGGAAACATTGTAGCTGCACCATATTATTGCTGATGCCATCAGTGTGTAACTCAAATGATTAATTTGTTTGGAATTGTCTGCGTTTTATGCAGGGAAATTAAGTAGACCTTCTGGACTATGTTTCTCAAAATGCAAAGTTGAAGAAATTCCTTTGCCTACATCTTCAGTCTCCCCAACAGAATTTGTTGTGAACTTTCCACAGTCGGGAGCAAACTTGGTTGAAAAGTCAACTATCAAAATTGGTGAAGGGACGAAAGCTATTTCAGGTCAACATTTTCACTTTCTTGTGGGATGTTATGCTGGCGGATAAGTAGGATTTCAAAACTTGTTCTTTCAGAGTTCGTTGCAGCATGCCCTTTTATACAAATGCACAGTTACACTCCAGCAGCTTGTGCTTGGCATGCCATTGCTTTTTAGCTGATGCTGACACAATGATTTGGACACTTTGCTTTTCTGTTGCTTGATGCGGGCTGTATAGTTGTAAACTGCTTCTGCATTTGTCCTTGATTGATCACAGATCGCTTGGATCTGTCTATGGTACTCCTAACCTGTGTTAATTGAGCACTCCTCCATCTCTTTCTCCTTTGATTTAGATTGAAGCAACCAGTTCTCGAGTTTCAACAAGCTGTTCGATCTTTCTATCATTTCACCACTACTTTTGCTTAGTACAGATGCCCCTACACAAGCATGATTGAATAGACTAATTTATCCTGGTGCAGGAGATGAATTTACATTATTTATTGAAACACCAGACTATGATTTTTCTCATTTGCAGTTGGTTCAGATGAAGTTTGTACGGAAAGAAATCGATCTCAATACAAGACTTTGCTGCCTCCCGCACAGCCAGACAACTTCGATCACCCCATGGCATCTCCAGCAGCTCCAAGTGCTGAATTTCCTGTTGATTGGAGCTCTTCCTCATTGCTGTGTAAAAGAGTGCGTGTGTACCCTCGAAAACCCAACCTTATTATGCCTGAAGGTGCCACCACGCTGCTCTTCAGCGATGAGATGTGGGTGGTTGTAAGCTTGGATTTCTCGCACCAAGGTGATGGACAGAAAGAATCCTGTTATTACTTACATTGTTAACTGTGTATATTGTTTCTACATTAAATCTTTTACTATTTTCCATGGTGTGCAGATGGTGCTTCGGCTTGATTGGCCAACTTCTCCCAAATTTCTATATCTGATCTTCAGCTCTGGTGAGGATACATGTATGATGTACAAAGGAAGACTTGAGCAGCTTCTTTTTGGATGGGGAACTGTTTATCTATGCTTCTTAACCCAAAAAACTTGTAATATGACCTTACCCTACCAAGCGAATGAAAATTATGTTCAGGATAAGGAATAGTCGTTTGCTAAAACTCTGTTCACCTGTTACCGCTATCAATGGACCGCACTGGACCTAAAATCCTAGTCCAGCCAGGCCCGGAAAATGGGGTTCGAGCTTGGATGTGCGGGCTTTTGATAATGAGATCTTGAGATCTGGTCTTATATCTGTGAATCTGTCACAATTGCAGAATGAGTAGGCCCAGCCCGAGCTATGTCGCACTAGATATATTTCGGCCTTGACCTTTGCCGTACATGGTACAGGCCGGTCCAGTTGAGGGTTGGGACCGCCCAAATTGGGCCACCTTGGACTACCCAAAGCCCAATTACGCTTGACAACTTTGACCCTATGAGAACTTTTAACATGACTTTAACAATAGCCTCAGAAATAACATCCTGGAGGAATTATTAACCAAAAAAAAAAAAGAGACATTAATTTTGTCCCAAACGAATAGGATAAAAACGAAGACTAGTTCTATTGTTTCTTTCAAGAATAACATAACTACGCACAATGAAAACTTCAAGGAACTTTTGCTTTTTCTTGCTGGTTTGTTTATTGGGCAAGATCTCCTTGGTACAGCATTGCTGGGACTTCAAATGCTCCGGAGTTTTGTGTGTGACAGACAAGGCCGGACATAAAACGGAGAGCAGCAGTCCATGAGGAACATTACAGTCTTGAAGGTACCCCTCCAGCAACCACAATTGTTTCGCCAGTTATGTAGGATGCGTCGTCAGAAGCCAAAAAAGCAGCAGCAGCAGCCATATCTCCTGTGGTACCCAGCCTCTTAAGCAGAGTTCTCTCCTCGATTGTTTTCCTCTGTGGTACAATCATTAGTAAGAAACATAGGAATAGTAAAGACAATAAAATCTCATTCGCCTGTGAATTGTCACATTATGAACTCTTGGAAAAAAGTAACTCATCTACACAACTATTCTTTTGAAGTCCATAATGATACTCAGAATAAAATAAATAAAAAAAGATGATTGAACACATCTAGTCACAGCATTCCCAGTGGTGAACTGGTCGTCAACATAATTCACCAAGATTACCCATATCATATCCTGATAGTGATAAAGCTAACATAAATACAAGTTTAGGACCAAGAAGATTGTGACCAAGTGCAGAATTTACTGAATACGGTCATCACCTAAAAAACAATGCATGAGATGAATCAAATACTTACAATGACTTCATTTTTCATGAGAAAATCAGCAAAATGCGTCGGCACAAATCCAGGAGCTATGCAGTTGACACGTGTGTCTGGGCTCATTTCAGAGGCAAGGGCCTACTATCATGGATAAAAGACATGTTAATGCATGTCGCAATTGAAACAGAACATTTAACCATAGCTAGGATTGTACAGGAAAGACATTTGAATGCGTGCTACAAGTAATATAGAACTTTTAAACAATGGCAAATCAAGCCACGAATCAGAGAATGGCACATTAACTGTTTCCATTTCAACTGAATTTTCAAATCTTATCTTTGAAAAACCATAGTGGCAAGGATGATAGTTAAGATCCTTAGGTGGGGAAGATTTACTCTATTTAACAACGAGGAATCCCATAAGGGTTGTCTTTCCAACAATGCTGTATTGCATGTTAAAGGTCAAAACAATAGTTACAAATGGTTTCATGATATATCTTCTTCTCTCCATTTTGTTGTTGTCGGCGTGTATGTGGGTTCAGAAGAATGAAAACCACCAGATAAATTACCTTTGTAAGCCCAAGAAGAGCCGTCTTTGTGACACCATACATGGCCATCGTTGCTTCTGGTGAATAACCAGTAATTGATGATATTAGGATAACAGATGATCCCTTTCTCAAGTGGGGTAGAGCTGCCTATAAAGATGGAGTTAAAAGAAAAAGAAAGATGTGAACTATAAGAAAATCTAAAGGAGCAAACACAAAATAAAACTGTGAATGACACTGAACTTGCCTGCAGAAGTAGGATGGATGCTTTTACATTGATCTCCCATAGTTTATCAAGAGTTGCCTCCTCGGTGTCCAATATGTTATCTGTTGTTGGATTAGCCGCTGCATTGGACACAACAATATCTATGTGTCCATATTTCTGCATTCAGGTACCATTCACATTAAAACATAAATCAATCTTATATTTCATTCTCAAAGATTATTATATCAGACCATGTGTCAAAATGAACAGTACATGTCACACCAATCATCCAATATTGAAACAGATCACAACAAACATTGTAAAGAAGAATCCTAACTTTATAAATAAGATTATATTCCGTTTAGTTCGCTCCCCTATAAATTTACATAAAACTATAATATAGAGAAGAACTCCAAATCTACGAATGAACATATTTCACTTTCACCAGTACCATCTGCAAAACCCAACCAATAAATTTACCAAAACACTATTTAGCTTATCAACATGACAAAGAATCCCAAGCTACCATACCAAATTGAATTAGCAAATTGACCTTTCTGAAATTCAAAGTTGTAAATTCTTAACTTGACTCTCAGCCTCTTGCATGTCACTTGTTAAAAGATTTCCACTACATGCACTGAGACCTAGAATTATGCCTGATGAGGGGTGGGCCTATAAACCCAGAGATTTAGAGCCTGGCAAGGGAGACGGAGACAAAACCTAGACCCAGAGAATATGCTTTGCTCCAAAGCCGACCCTGGCCCCGGTAGTGGAATGGCCCTTGGCAGGGCGCGCCACGGCCAAGACTGGCGGTGCCAGAGACAGCAGAGGCATGGAAACTCCAAATAACAAAAATGCGAGTTTCAAGGGAGCCCCGCCTACCGAACTACAACAATAAACTCACGCGCATGCCTATGCTCCACACCCATGTCTTCAACATCCCCGACCATATTCAATACTCCAAATACACCAATGCAAAAAGAGTAAATAAACAAACGCCAGAAGAGTAAATCTCATGCGCATTAGGCAAATTCAATATTCAGAACGAAAATCATTCAACAAACGACAAAATCAGAAGAAGAAAATGGGGAATTATCATCAAGCAAAATCACCTGAACAGTCTTATCGATGAGATCCTTCCTCTGCTGGGGATTGGAGACATGGCAAACGATCCCCAAAGCATCGATCCCTTTCGAGCTGAGCTTCTTGACAGCCTCGTCAACGTTCGTCTGCAACCCCACAATTGAAATCAATCAAAAAGAAATTGATCATTTCTCTAGGGTTACGCAAAAAAACGAAAAAAAAAAAAAAAAACCGCTACAGACCTGCTTCCGAGAGGATACGACGACGGAGGCGCCCTCGAGGCCGAAGCGCTCAGCGATGGCGAAGCCGATGCCCTGCGTCGAGGCGGTCACGATCGCCACCTTCCCTTCAAGTCTCTTCGCCATCTCGCTTCGTGAGATCTCTGTCTCTCGATCAGTTTATAGTTTATAGTTATACAACGAGAGCAGGAACAACCCCCAGAGCGGCGAGAATTCGACGGCGCAAAAAGCAGCCGGTATGACCCACAAAATAAAAAATCGTGATGATGGACGCACGGATGGGAGAATCCCTTGTGATCACCGACCACATTCGTGAAGTGCCACGTGGCAAATCCGCATCCCAAGGCATTTATTTTTAAAGCCAGAGGAATCCAGTTCCAGTTCACTTGCCCCGATAGGAATGCAGTCCTTGGAAGCCAACCTAACATAATCCTGATGTTTGGCTAGATTTTACGAACTGATTTTTTGTACTTTTTTCTTATTATTTTTCCGCTACAAT
The DNA here is from genome assembly GCA_005019695.1 of Trichopus zeylanicus subsp. travancoricus. Taxonomy (NCBI): domain Eukaryota; kingdom Viridiplantae; phylum Streptophyta; class Magnoliopsida; order Dioscoreales; family Dioscoreaceae; genus Trichopus; species Trichopus zeylanicus. Next base: position 79,150 of record RXID01014946.1, read on the forward strand.
ACATGGAATAATTCTTTTGGGAATATGAGAAATATAAGAATATATACAGTATGTTCTAAAATCAAGCTTAGATGATTGACTAACTATTTTGGACCATAAATTTCAATTCATTGGGAATATGTTTGACCAACAATGCTAACGATTTACGTTGCAGATAGTGCCATGCCTCAGATAAGAAAACAGTAGCAACAACCTAGGGCATTTCTGCAAGTTCTACATCACAACATCTGAGCATGTTAAGCTTAACAGAAATATCCCAAAGGATTACTTCCAAGTAAACATTTAGAAACGCACGCTGTACATGACTCTTGCAAAAAAGAATACCGCCATATCCATCTAGCGAACTCGTTCCTCACCATATTTTGCTTTGAGAGTTGAATACGAAGTGTAATTGCAAGCATCACTCATACGGATTTCTAAAGCTCCTCAGGAGTTCGGGGATGTCATAACCCAGCATGTCGTCCACAGCCTGTATAATGTTAGGCTTCAGTTTCTCAAACTTGTCTATATTGTAACCACCCAAAATCTCTCTGAAGTGCTCAACGTTGGGGAAATCTCCTGCTGGCAGGTGGAACTCTCTTTGAACCTGCAGACAAATTAGTTGATTTAGACTGGCTGATGAATTACATAAATCTTGAAAATTATTGCACATAAAAAGATCCTAACCGAAGCAAAAGATGCTGATAGAACAGGCCCATCCATGCGAGAGTTCTTACCTTAGCAAACTCATCCTCCAGATTATCAATGAGCTGCTTTTGAGCCTTAGCCTTGCCCATCATTGTAGGCATCTCCTTTTTTAAGTGGCTGATGATATAGGCATGAATCTTAGCTGCTCTTGCACGCTTGACAAATTCATTAATCTGCAAGAGAGAAAACAAAGATGATGAAAAGAGAATCCATAATACAAATAAAAATTTTTTGAAGCCTTTAAATGAGTTGAGGGGATTATCTATAAAGCAACTAAGCTAGCAAATGACCTTACCCGGCGATCACAAGCCTTCTTAGGGATATCCTTCAAATCTGAAAGAAGATCATCCTGTTCTCGTTCAAATAACTCCTTCCCAAGTGGACCAATGGCTGCTTCATTTACTGGCTTGTCATTAAATGAACTGTAGAATTACAGTCAATTCTTGAGAACTATTAGCACATATGATCCAAAAAATTACAGTGACTAACTGAAGAAAAAATAGCATGGTGCAAGAGAGAATGGTAAGAGAACCAAAAAAATTTGACACTAATAATACATGATGGAAGCTGAATGACACAAACCCAATATAAACGCGCATAACTTCAGGCGTGTTCAGAACCTTCCCCAACGACCACATTAATGCCCCATACACTCTCATTAGCTGTAATATAATGAACATATGATTAGCAATGTGACTAAACATGACATGGGAAAGCTAATGCATGTTGCAGCATGATAAAAGCCATTTGAAGGAGATGAATAAAAGACAAGGATGAACAATTACGTCACTCTACCTGTTGGGTATCAACTTGGTCTGCCTTATTAAGAACCACACGGATCTTATCGTCATGCCCACGAAGAGACCCAATAACACGTTTGAACTCATCACTGATGTCAAGTTTATGAGGATCAAACAGAAGAAGAATAAGATCACACTTCGCAGCAAACCATGAAGTAACGCCAGTAAAATCATAGCTACGCTGTGTTCGCTGCTTTTCTCCAGAAAGAACTCCAGGAGTATCAACAAATGTGACGTGATCGAGTAGCTTCAAAATTGGGAAAAAGTTAGTCATGCAGTAGGATCAGCCATGCATGTTCCACACTAGGCTAGGGTAGGAGCATACTGGATGTGGCATCTGAGAGCATTGAAATTTTGATAAAAAAGAAGTTCCAAATGTTGTTAGCCCATTATAAGGCATATCTGCTTGCACAGCAATGGTGTTCCCAGGAATGCTTCTTTCATCAGGACCTGACTGTGTGAGCAGTAAACCATGTGAATTCAGAGTGAGCTCCCTAAAGTTACCAATGGTAAGGTGCTAAGGAACTTCAGTCACAAAGAAACTATCTAGATTACACTAAGATAGTTTAAAATAAGCACGTATTTAGCTGATGTCTTTCACAAGTAACACAATAAGAAATGTCATGTTTTCTAATAGCAAATATCACATTTTAGGGAATCGACGAGTCAGAAAAATTGCTGCAGGAATACCTTTTGTGAAAAGCTTACGACAATGTTAACATGGATTAAATTTAGGCCAAAAGCAAAGAAGAAATCTCATGGGTTCTAAAAATAAATAGTCAAGTCTAGTTAAAATCTCAGACAACATAGACATAAATTAGATTTAGTTAGATTATTTCATATTTCATTAAATACTTAACGAATAACTCCTATATCTTCAGTCATTGGCAATCTATGCTCTTATCCTAAAATCTAATATATCTACATCAACGAACGGTTGAGTATGCTATTTACTATTGAGTGGCTTAATGAAGTCATATGACAAAGATTCATTACAAAATTTTCCGTCCTCATGACTGGAAAAGGAAACAAATGATAGGTTCAATATTTCTTTGTTACAATAAAAATCAAGCACAAAAAAAGAGAAGCTGATTTCATTTTGGCTAGGAATACCAGGATAAGAAAACAAGGGTTCTTAGCTTATTTAAGGAAAAAGTTTCATCAGGATCCCTTCCATTTAGTTTTATGTTAAATGTTTGCAAGATCCGAGAGAGGTAGCTTATTCATACCATAATCACAACAAATCTATCGGTAGTAGGCTCTGGTCCGATATGAGCACCTGAATAGAGCAAAATTTGACAAGTATACACTTGTTAAATTTTCTATGGGCTGCAGAACAAATATTAAAAGCACAAAAAATAGAGCTAAATAATCAACCTACCTGGATAGTGTGATTTAAGCAAGTGTTTGATAAAGGTCGTCTTTCCAGTAGAGTATTGGCCCAAAAGCATAACCATGGGCCTGGCATCAAAATCACTATTTGTCTGCGAAAAATCTCCCATAAATATATTACCTGATGTTTCAAAATCATTGTAAAGGGTACATATTTTCTAAAACAAAGACATTGAATGTTGGATTGTTTACATGAATGAAACACCAGATCGGGCATATTATGATCACACTCACCAGTAAAGGAGAGACAAAATCATTGAAGCGATATGTAACTTCCAATGGCTTCAATATCTCAATATATAATCTCTTCAAGCCATCAATTATTGAGGTAACAGAACTCAAGGGTATCTGCACAGCATTAAAATAAAAGAAAGCATTTGCTGAAAAGCCCAGGCAAAGACGATTGGCAGGCACTTCCAACTGGAGCACTCTAATCTGATATGCACCGTTTGTAAATACAACTTCAAATATAACCATGTATACTGATGATGCTTGAAACTAGACATGATTGTGCTAGCAAGTCTCAACTCCCTGACATTTAATATTTAATTACATAGCCGATAATACCTTTTTTGTTGATTTTGCAGAAAACCAATTAGGCGATGGCTTTTGAGGCTGGAGAGTTACTGCATTAATGTCAAGCAATTAGAACAACCATTGCGGATAAAATTCATCATGCTTTAGTAATCAACAACTTGTACCGTCTAGATCAAGATCATTTCTCTTTGGCGAACGCTTAGTTTTCTGCAGTTAATAGATTGCAGACAAGTTAGAGGTCATTTGGAAAAGACATATCAGCATCATATGACTAAGAATAAGCAGAGAATAGGAGGGCATACAGCTAATAGAGCATCCAAACCTTCCATTTCTGGAGGGTTCAAAATTTTCAAATCTGGTATTATAAAATTTCAGCAAGCAAATACATGGTTAGATGAAGACATTAACAACTAAAATAGGAAATGAAAAGGATGGTGGAAACTGCTAAATGAAGCTGAAAATCTTCAGGTTTTTCGATTCACCTGCACTACTAAGGGTGTCCAGGGTAATACTGCTTCCTGCTTGTGCCAGTGCAATGAGCTGTACAATAACAAGTTAGTACTGAGATATTCCACATCAACAATCTGATCAGCTTGAACAGACAGTCATAGTCCAGAAAAAAAAACCTGCATTGCAGTGACAAATTCATAGAAGCCAAGAAAACCTTGACGCTTAGAATCAGCAATGGCCCACACCTTCAAATATAACACAAGAACAGCATGAAGGAAAATGCATTTAGTCAAATAAAACTGAAACTATCCATGACTATTGCATCCAACATGAAACTGAAAGAATTATGGAACAAAAACCAAAAGAAAAGAAGATACCAAAAAGTGACATAGCATATAGTCTTGGTTGTAGTGAACTACAAGCCACAAAAAAAAGGCTTCATTCACCTCCTAATGTCTGTTGCATAGGATAAATACCTACTGAGTTGAAGATTGCCAGAAATATCCAATGCAAAGAAATTACAAACACTTAAGCGCTGGCCAATTTCATCTCTCTCACAACATTCAGTTCTAGCGGTCAGTGTATTCTACAGTTCACATCTAACATTAAGGGCCTCTCTTACTGTAATGAAGATGTCCTAACCATCCGAGAAAACATCGACATCTACTAACTTTAAAATGCAACAGCTGTTACATTGTGTTTCATTAACAATCAAATAACTTCAAACTTTCACAAATTTTCTCGGGCACGAACAGTTTTGAGTGCATGCATTGGACGTAAACACGTCTTCCACCATTCCACAAAAGTTCACTGTTGGGCAACTGTCCTTAGTTGAGAATTTTCTAAAACATCTATATTATAAGCCTCACTCTTCACCTGCTACCAGCTCTAAAACTAGATAAATTGGACTCTTATCAGCTTTCTTCTTCTAACAAACTTTTCTTTCTTTCACCAGAAACCGGATTGGTGGCTTCCCTATGGAAGTAAACACACTTCCTCTATCAAATAAATTCTAACATTTTCAAAACTATCTTCTCGCTAACTTCTTCCAGAAACCCCACGAGTTTCCCCATTCAAATTTTGTGCTCTTGCCAATAAAATCACCATAATAAATTAGAAAAACGAAAAAAAATTGTTGGATTTGATAGGAACCTGCTTAAGCTCGAGCCGGGAAAGCTTCGACATGGCGAAGAACTTAAGCGCGTCGTTCCCCGTGATCCGCCCGTCTCCGTCTTCAAGAGAAAACCACCAAAAACGACACAAACAGCTCAAATTTTCCAGAATCCGCAGGAAAGTCAAGTCGAAAATCTAAAACGATAGAAATCAAAGAAATAGACGAGATCTTCGGCAAGGTACCGGAATCGGCGAGGGAGAACCACTGCTGGTAGATCTTCTGGTGCTCCTTGGAGCAGGAACCACTAGAAAGCGAGAGATCCATGCGAAATAGATCTAAAAGAAGAAGAAAGCGAAAGGGGAAAAGGGAAAAAATTCGATGGCGCTCGCGAGGTGTTTGAAAAAATGCCGTTACGCTTCTCTCGAGGCAGGCGGGGCACAGCAAATGTGCTCCACCCTGTTAAAATTTAGTGAGATCTTCATCGTTCATGGACCATCCGATTGGATTTCTACGGTCGTGATGACGGCACGGATTCAGTGAGGATGATAAGAGTTTCTGGTCCTTCGCATGCAATTAATGTGAAATCCTGTGGCTTGTCTGCTTGAGTACTCTTGGCGGCTATCAAATTATTAAAGAAAACTTCTAGAAAAGCAAATAAATAATTATTTTTCTTCCTGATTTCGTTGCGAATATTAGGAGTTTTTAGAATTGTGTGTTTATATTTTATAATAGAATTTTTGGAAATTTTTTTTTAAAACTCCTGAAATTTTTATCAGCTTCTAATATTTTTGAAGTTTTTTTATCAACTCTTAAAAAGTTTTGAAATTCAGAATCAACCCTAAAATAATTAACTTTCTAAATAAAAATATAAATTTATCATTATTTGTACATATTTTATTTATATATAAATATTTTATTTCATATATAATAAAATATTTATAAATAATGATAAGCTTATATCTTTATTAAGAGGGTTAGTTGGTTCAAGCGATGATTTTGAAAAAAAATTTTAGAGACTGACAATAAATTTTGAAAATATAAAAAATTGATCAGAAATTTTCAAAAAAATTTAAATTTTTTCTGAAATTTTTTTCTAGAATTTAATTGTCGACTCATAATCAGTTAAAAGGATCAGAAATATTTAAAAATTGCAGCAACCATTCTGGTTTTTGAGAACAACTCAAAAATGTATCTGGATTCAGCCAAAGCGGGCACCCAATGATTCCTGTGCTCTTTGCGTCGTTAGCCCACAGGCAATGCTTTGTAGCAGAACACTTGCATACTCTCCCTTGGAAAGCACAGAAACAACTAAAGAATCTTTTACACGCAAAGAGAGACACCTGCATTTCAGGTGTCCATTGCAATTGAGCTATGAAATCACAGAAATACTTCAACCTGTTTCTTCTTTGCATCACACAGAGAATCAACATCATAAGCTGTTCTAATCTTCGTAATCTTGTATGCTTGGCGTGATTAACTACCAGATGGAAAAGCAGCAACAAACCTGCAAAAACAATATTGGCAAGAAACGTTAAAATTCATCCTAATAACACCTTAATTGCTCGAAATAAATGGCAATTCTCAGCATTCACATACATTTGAAAGTGAGGAATAGCTGTTGCATTCTTGTTTTGTGGCAGGAGCAGCTTTTTGCTCATTATAAGCAGATGTTGGCAACTTAGTAGCAGCAATCTGCTTCTCTTGTTTAACTTTGTTGAAGATGACTGTGAACCCCTCGCCTGATTTAGGATTATCTTCATCCCAATCACCAAATTTAGGAACTGATGGTGCCCTTTGATGATGCTGAAATAAACAATAAGCACAAAAGATTTATCTTTTTTCATCAGAACTTCCTTAGTTTCATCAGAACTTCCTTAGAAGCTCATCAGATGAACTCAAAATCTTAGTCGCCACATTCAGAAAAATCAGCACACTCCATGTAAAACATCCAACAAGAATAAAGAAAATATAAAGTGAAATACAATCACATCTATGATCGGTTGCTTACCTCTTCAGCAGGGCGATTGTTTTCAGTTTTCAGTGTAGCTTGATGCGGGGGTGAAAACATATAACTAGGTTCCGGTAAGTAATTAGCAGGACTCTGGCGGCCTAGAGGAAGCAAAACTGCCGTATCAGGGCTATTTCTCTCACTTCTGGGTTCTGGTTTGCCATTTTTGTGGGTTCTAGTTCCTCTCTGATCCAAATCATCTCTGTGGTTTGGACTTTTTCTAGGAGATGGGAATCTCCTTTGTCCTTGAAATATATTTTCTTCCTTGAAATGATTTTCTGCGAGAAAGGGCTCCATAGCAGGCTTGGCTCGTTGAGGGGAGGCGTTGACAAAATTGCTAAATCCAAAATCATAGGATGCCTCATCAGGCTGTGCCTTCATAAAAGGGAATTGCTGAGGGAATATCCCAGATACAAAGGCATCCGGATTTTCTTCAGGATCATTTGGGTTGATCATTTTTGAGCCAGAAACTTTGTCTTTCCGTGCCTTGTTGAAATAGACTGTGTATGGAACATTATCACTCTCCCAATTGCCAAACTTTGGAACATGTACTTTTTGCTGAGATTACAACAAAAGAAATGCATAATAAGATCCAGCCAACAAGATCAATCTAGCCAAATCACAAGATACAAAAATGTGAATTGATCAAGAGAGTAGTTTCGCAGGACATATGAATCATAGTTGACAGTCATGCTGAAAGCCAAAAATGCACATGTAAAGGTCATGAAGTTTGCAAAAACGGATGTAAAGCAAAGGAAGTTCTACAAGGTATTGTAGACACTCGAGCTAATCTGTAACTAACAATGCCTAATGGTAGATGAATACATAACAAAATTGCTAATTTTAGATGAAAACACAAAATTTGAACAGCCGAACAGGAGAAAACCTAAAAACTGCTATCCATCCGCCATGTTTGTTAGACAACATCTTACGGAAAGCAAATCTTTAGATAGATCTCATTGCCCTTAAATCACATATGTATCAGCCAAAAAGAAATTTTGATTTATAATTCATGGTCACCTAAGCTAAGGACAATCCTACAGTAATCCACGACAACTATTGGGTTGCATTGCCTTCACTATTCGATCCCTTGCCCCGGTACAGAGATCATGCCCTAAAGCTACATTTTTTCTGCAAATCGCTAGCTTCCACACGTAAAAACTCCATCGACATTCCAAAAAGGTAAAACATAATCCATTCCTCTCTTCAGCATTCCTAATTATTGGTAGTAATAATTAAAATAAAAAAAGCAAGAAAAATAATCAATTTCACTCATCCAGCAACAGAGCAAAGCGGAAGATCAATTCACATCCAACAGCGATCTAAAAAATCAAGGCAAAAACCAACTCACCGCCATGACACGAATTGGATCGAGAGCAGAGGAGAGAAGGAACGATCAGATGGGCTCGAAGTAAATACAAGACCGGCCATGGATCTGAGTTCTTGTCGTTGCCGGCCGACGACGGGGTCTTCTTCCAGATCGCGCCACTCGATGCTTCCCATGCGCGCTTGCCGAAAGCGATATATTCGTAGAAACAAGCCGAAGCCCTTCGTCTTCCGCTGAGCATCGCTTCCTCTTGGCTTTCCGCTTTGGCTCCGTCCTTTTACCATTTACCGAATATTCGCCTCTGTCGCCTGGTCGATGACCGTGTGACTGGCCGGTGGCCGTTGATAGTGCCTAGCGATTGGTGCTGAATTTAGAACGGATCCCGAGGGCCAATTGTTGAGTAGGATGTTTGTTGTGCATTAGTTGGAGTTTGGCTCCGAATTTGAAATTGTAAATTAAATACTTTTTAAAAAATAAAAAATTGAAAAAAATAGTTAATTTCAGTATCTGAATAAGTATTTTTTAATAAAATTGAGATTTAATTAATTCAGTAAATTCACTAAATTATGTATAAATTATTACGAAAATATAATTAATTCAGTATATAAATTAGTAAATTAATTTAAAAAAATAATTAAAAAATTTTGGATTATATAATTATATTTTTTTTAATATAATATTATTGTTCTCTTCTAAAATAATTTTTAATAAAGAAAAAATTGCATACTTTTTGAAAAAGATTTTGTTTTTAAGTAATTAGGAAAGTATAATAATTTTAATATTAGATATATGAAATTAATGTACAAAATTGATAAAATTTTTTAAAAAGGCCAAAAATAGTATTAAATTAATTTCACAAAAAATAAAATTATAAAAAAGGTCGAAAATGAAGAGTAATATAAGTAAGTTGTAACTATTTATTGAATTATTTAATATAATTTTGTGGTTCTTTTTTAAAATATTTTATAATAAATTTAATTTTGTGAGACCCACCGCTTTTCTTAAAAAATTGGCTTTTTTTTTTTAGAAAGAAATAAGAATTCAAATGTGAAATTCAAGAAAGCAGAAAATTATCTAATTTCTTCCAATTTCTTCCATTAGAAGACTTAAAAAACTGAATCAAACACCACCGTGATCCGTTTTGAGAGGGTAATTGTGTGTAGACCTTCTAGAGTATTTTTCAAACTTGTGTTTGAATGCGTAAAATAAATTTCTTCCCGATTGATTTATGAGATTATTGCAATTTTTTGTTCGATAAGAACTAAATAATTGATGTTCATGGCATAATTCAGCGGAATATTTGCAAAACCAAAAAATTATGGAGCATATTATTTATCTGGAATAGTAATTGAAGTTCTTCATTTTTAAAATTTTTCAGATAAAAAGTAACCTGTATGGTTGGACGGTTAATATTTCTTTTCACTTGTGTAAATACACAATTCTTTTGATTTAGTTTGACAAAATATTAAAATTAGTTGCCTAATGAATAAATATTTTTTTTTGTTTGAATTGAATAAAAAATACAATGACTATACTTGTACACACCCATTGAACTAATTCTTTTAGAGTAATTTTTTTTTATTTATCATAATTTTTATTTAAATATTTTTAATTAATAAGAAGGAGATAAAAGTAATTAAAAGTGAAATTATTTTCATTCATTTGCAACGTTTGATTGTCCGAAAGTGAATTCTCGAAAATAAGTTCACTTTCGACCATTTATGATCTAGAAATGAAAAATAAGTTAAAATTTACCTTCATATTTTTTTATTTAAAAATACTTCTGGAAGTGAACTTAATAAACAATGATATTTTAAATTATAATAATACTAATAATCTCACATTCAATGATAATTTAATTTTTATAAAAAATATTCGTGACATTCTTAAACGAAAAATATTTTAAACATTAAAAATCATGCTTCTGAAGTATAATTCGATATAATCAAACGACAAAAGTAGATTACTTCTAATTATTTTTAAAAGTGGATTAGAGATAGAGAGAATTTTTTTTTTTTGCATTTTTATTTACTTCTAAATTGTCAAACAGTGCTTGCTAGACGTAGTTGGAGATAAAATGTGGAAGTACTTATCAAAAATCACATCACACACCCAGATATGCTATTATTTGCATGCTATGAGAAAAAAAAAATTAAAAACGGGCGAATAGTGGTTGGCCTGATTCCCTGCAACCAATTTAATTTATTGTGCTCACCCTCGATGAAGCATTCATCAATATATTTTTTTTTTCATGTATTACCCTGAAGAAGTAAATATTCATATATAGAACCCTTGGAATCAGAGACATTTTTGATTGAATTTGCAGCGGGAAGAAAATTGATTTTTCAACTGGAGGCGTTTTGGTACTCACGCAATACAAATCTAGAGCCTGGAGCCTTTTTACCACCCAATCAGGTGAGCGGCAGCTGGTAAGAAGTGAATAATTGGTGACCTGTTGGTCTGACTGCATTTTCTGCTAAGCATTGAGACATGTTAGCTTTGACCACTCTTTAGATTAAGGTTAAATTTAATCTGAGGTCTTAAAATATTGGAGCTCGAAGTTTTGCATGAAGCAGTTGGAGCATTGTATTGCGCCACTGGTACCATTTGGCACTCTATTTGCGAACGATTCCAGCGTTCAGATGTCTGTATGGATAGACTTGCAGTCAATACCTGGGTCCAATTAAGGAAAAAAAAAAAAAAACTCAGCCCGGTGATTTGCCTCGTGATGTCACCAAGATGATATATCCTCCACTCGGATAGAGATCAAATGCTACTCGACCACCGCTGCACCCCTGCCCATGTGGCATTATCGTCTGCCGACGATGAAAACACGACTCACAATGTCACACGTCTACGAAAAATCCGTACGTTGATGAACCACAAAACGCCGGTTCGGTTCGAGAGAAGCAAAACGAGCGGCACTAATTTCTAAATAATATTTGATTAATTCGAGCAGAAAATTCATGTAATTATTATGGGCACAGGCCTTTTCTCTCTCTCTCTCGATCGATCGTTTCTTCCAATCATTTTGTCTGTAAAAGCATATAGACCTCATGAAATTGATAGCAGTGCATGGATTCATAGCACATTTTCTTCTATTTAAACCCGATATTCGTCCATCTAATTGTCCCACATAAATCTCATTTTTCCTATTCTTTTGTAAAAAAAAAAATACTCAAAAATCTCGAGCCAAACGACAAATTTGAAGATGACCAGACATAATATCTCGCATTGCTTGATTTCCTCGCAAATGATCGGTTTTTGCAGACTAGCTTCAGATATCACATGCTCGACCGCTGCCGTATGTAACAAGCACACGCTCCAAATCTTTCGGTCGAGTAGGTGCGGCGTGATTTCTCCTGTCACGCATCCCAGGCGGCAGAATTTCAGATTTATCGAGATTTTTCCCGCTAATAACAAAAAAATATAAATGTTTTTAATCGACCAAAAAGAGAAAAATAATTCATTTTCAAGCTCCAGAAGACCACTCCCATTTGAAATGCGAAAACGTTAATTGCAAGCAAAACGATAGCATGCGAGGACAATAAAAGGAAACGACGCTTTGAAGCAAACCAAAAATTTTGATGCTAATCGATCAGATCCAAGAAAAAAAAGAAGTAATATGATCTTTCCTATTTCTGTCAAATTATTTCCCTTCTACCCTAGGATGAAAAATAAAAGCTTGATCAAGGATGAAATCGATGAAGATGCATTTGGATTTTGCTTCTTGTTTGCTAAAAGAGAAATTGAGATTGATAAAATTTGTACAAGTAAAACGAGATCAAAAGCAGTAACCAGATCTGATGATTTCTTACGATCCTCTCAAACCGATCACCCGAACATCTGCTTTTCTTTTTTTTTTGTTCTCAATCCCATTCAGAGATCATAAATTCTTGATAGTGATCGAGGGAAACACCCAAAACTGAAGAAAAAAAAGAGGAGAGAGAGAGAAGTAGAAGAGACCGTATTTTTGTTCTTCTTCTGTTTGGATTCAGAGTCGCAGCGCGGTGGCGTGGAGATCATCGTCCGGCGGCGGAAGCATGTTGAGATCGAACGGCAGCGGCTGCCGGTAAGACGTCGCAGCCGCATCGCCGTCGTCAACGACCGACGAAGAGGATCCGCAGTCACTATGGCAGTCCTCTTCGCCGGGGATACCCCTCGGAGGCGGCGGAGGCGGCCGGGGGAGATACGACGTGGGTCTTATAAGCGCGGTACGGCGAGGCCCGCTGAAGGACTCGACGGTGCTGCTGAGGCTGCTGGTGGTCGGCCAGGCCGTCAGAGGCTGAGGGGAGGGCGAGGCGGAGAGCTGGAAGTTGGTCTTGGCCTTAGGTCCGCGGAGCGCGCGAGCAGCGGAGTCATAGGCGCGGGCGGCGTCCTCGGCGGAGTCGAAGGTGCCGAGCCAGACCCGTGTCTTCTTCCACGGGTCCCGGATCTCGGCGGCGAAGCGGCCCCAGGGGCGCTTCCGGACGCCTCGGAATCGGATCTCCGGCGAGGAGGAGGGTTTGAGCTCCGATCCAACCAGGGGAGCCCTCGCCTTCCTCATCGCCGGCCGCCGGAGGGTAGATCGGAGGGAAAAAGAGGAGGAGGAGGTGGTGGTGGGTGGGGGTGGTGAGGAGAGATGGGGAGAAAGAAAGGCGGTTTGTTTGTGGGGGAATATAACGCCACACAAAGGGAAGGTTGGAAATTGGAATTCTTCCTTGTTTGTTTCTCTCTCTTCTTCCTCTGGTTTTTTTTTTTTTTTTTTAAAAAAAAAAAATTATTTCTCGCTTGGTTTGGTTTTTTTCTCTCTCCAGTTCTCTTTCTCTCTCTAATGCTAATGGCTACTGGCTCTTTGGCTTTCTTTCCCTCTACCGCCCCCACGAACAGACTTGTTGATTTCTACTGCTATCTTCGGCTCTCCTTCCTTCTTCCGCCCCCAGCTCCCCCTTCCCTTTTCCTTTTTTTTTTTCCGCTTTGATTTCGCAATTTTGAATTGACACAACTACCCCTCCTTTTATCGTTTATTTGCTTCATTTCCGTTTGGTACAGCAGAAGAAGGGTCGGTGCGAAAGACGCCGTTACGTTTTAGTAACCGTTGTATTAAATTATTAATCAGGGATTTTTTTTTTCTGGCTTAATAATAATGCGTTAAAATTGCTAAAAAATTGAAATAAAATATGACTTATTATAAGCTATTCTTTTGGTCGAAAATATATTGTATGCAATGATTTTCAGAAATAAATATTAAAAATAATTTTAGTATTTAGAGATAATATTTTTAAAATCTGAACGGAATTGTACCAATTATAATCGCAATTAAAATCCGTATCCCTATTTGTAATGACGTGGAAATTCGATGAAATTGTTAGTTTATTGTTTTTTACCTTAAATAATATTCGAATTAACACAAATAAATATAAGTAAAATTTTATATAGCTTCGAATTAATCAGGAAATAAAATACAAACATGTAAAATAAAGATTATTTGAGTGATCATCCAAACAGGCACTTAGTAATGAATTCCTTCGTATCATACACAAAACAAATGACTAGACGATAGCTGCCAACATGACCTCCCAATTCACACGTTCTGTTTGGACTGAGTCAAAAAAAAGATAATCACAGGTTAGTCGTCCTAATCATAATCCAATTTAAGGCCTCAAATCCTGTTTTGGTTAAACTTAATCGCAGTCTACTTGTGCAAAGTATAAAAAAAAAAAATTATAAATTTAAACCATTAGATTTATTCGAACACAACTCATCCAAAATGAAATTTTTATTTAGTTAAATCCCATCGTAGTTATTAATTGCAATTACCTGATAATAACTCGAGATTTAAGAATGAGCCTTCGGAACGTGGACGACTCAGATTGGCCCAAGGTTTCCGATTGCTCCCGAGCGGTAAACAAATTGGTCAGAGAAATTCTTTTAAAAAAACATGGAAAAATAGCGGCAGCATACATGACGCCGTCAGGAAACGAGAGAATATACCGTTAAGAGAGAAGCAAAGGGTGCCACGGCTTTTTTAAAAAAAAAAATTCTTTTTTTCGTCTGAAAAAAAATGAACGAAATGGATGGGAAAGCGAGGCATTTCAACTACCGTAGGAGAAACATTTGACAGAAAATCAAACATAAAATTTTTTTTATAAAAACACAAAAAAAAAAATAAATGAAGATGCTGAGAGGCCTGCCTTGGAGCACGTAGTCGCCTCCCACCGCACCCACCGCACCGTGGACTCGATGTAACCCCGATTCCGCGTTCAAACTGCGCGGACCCCATCCAATTCGGCTTGCTTAGACCAACTATTGCCAAGTGTTCGCGAATCTTCCATTAATCAAAACTTAATTAGTCTTTTTTAATTTGACGAAGAAAACAACAGGAGAAAGGAGAAGGCGACTTCGGGCGGAGAAACGTGCAAATAACGTGTTTTACAAGAAGATGCAGCAACCGATAAACGGATCAGAACACGGAGTTGTGGCCAAAAGAGAGCAAGCTGTCCGGGTCCCGGTCCGGCTCAGGCGCAGGCTTAGCCCGGTCATCTGACCGGGCCCAAACCGATCCGACCAGTGACATGACGCGACGCGGGCATCCTAATTCCTAAGTTTCGCCTCCCCTGCCCACACCATTCTTGCCTGATCCCGCGTCCTTATGTCTCGTGATTTTTTTTTTCTCATTAATAATTTTAAACTTATAATTTATTAATTTAATTTTGAATTATTAGGGATGAGTGGCTTTCCCGCCAAGTTTCGCCGACAGCATCCTCGTCTTTCGAGGAACAGGGCCTTTTCTGACCGGAGGAAAAGAAAGAAAGAAAGCCGGTTGCGTCGCCGCGTGCCTCGTTACATCTGCGTGCCGTCCGGTTCGTCTCCAGCAGGAGGCTGCTCGACCCATTTCCCGTGAGACATCGTAAGACACCATCCCAACCGTTACCCTCTTCTCGAGATCCATGTTATGTCGCCTTCCTGCGAATCGCTAGGCGCTCTGGGCGCTTAGTTTGCGTCCTACCCCGACGGTTTCAGTGGGCCGTCGCCAGGGCGGGGCCCACGCCCGCACTTTTGCGGCGGGTCCACCTGGGCCTTTCCTTGGAGGTTCCACGCTTGTGGGCCCCACAGCTGCCTCGCGATACGCGAGATGAAAATTCGCCGTGGGCTCCGGTCTGGGCCGCGACTGGACCCGTTCACCCCCGGGCTATTAGTGGCACGCATGTCCAGAGCTACATCTATAGAAAAGTTGTTTCATTCGCCATCAATAATGCTCATGTATAAAGGTGAGAAAAAATATAAGAAAATCAATATATCGGGTTACACCAATTGAAAATTATATTAGAAACCTGTTTATTTTAATCATTCGGTACAGTTTTATTTTTTAAACTTTTAATAGAATCACAAAATCTGTTCAAATTTTATATTTTACACAAAATAAAAAAAATCAATATATATATTATGTATATCACACATGTATCAAAACATAAATTTATATTTATTATTTTTAATTTTTTTTCAATTGTCACAAATAAATGTCATAAAATTAAATTTCTAAAGTGTTCTAACGCATAATATAAATATTAAAAAATAACAGTTTTGAAAGTCGCGATTTGGGAATCGATGCCGTCGAGTATCGAAACGGAAACAACACGGCGTTTCGATCGGCCGAAATGCCCCCATACGGGACTGACTGTTCTTCGTTTCGGTGAATTATTTTTAAAAAAAGACTCAGAAAAAGAAAAAAGAACTACTAAAAATCGATAAAATGTCAAAAATTATGGAAAAAAACAGAGAAATTTAAAGGAAAGCTTGAATCGTCATCTTTCAAATTTTTTGGACATCGATTTAGACTCGGTGATCCACAAACTATTTTTTTCTGATTTTTTATCCTAAAAATTTTTAGGTATTATTTAATTCAAGATCATAATTAAGGTTAGAAATTTTCAAAAAAAAATTTTATAAAATTAATATTATTTATTTCAATTTATAAAAACAAATTTTTAATTTTTAATTTTAACTTTAATTTTAATTTAAAATCAAATAGTGCCTTAGAGACAAAACAACCGGAGGAAAGAGGAACAGGGAGATAGCGGGAGGAGGCCAAGAGCGGTGGCCGCCGAGAGTTGGAGATGTGGCCTGCGAAGGCAGACGACAGCCAGCACAAATCCATGCAAGAGAAGACGATAAAGAAGGAAGAGGAGAAGTGGAAGAAGGGAACGGGAGTGAGTGTGTGCTGTTGGGGTTGCGGCGAGCCTCGGGAAACGGCAATGTAGGGCATCAGCTCTGGCGACGAAAGCACGCTTTTTCACTGAGATCGCTGCGGCAACACGATGCTTTCACCGCCGCTCGTTACGGTTTTCCGAGCGAAACCGAAATTACGACCGGATTGTTACGAAGATTTTGAGTTTGGGTCAAAATATTTTAATTTAAATTTCCTTCATAATAATTCGGTCTAAATGTTGATTTTAATGTAAATATATATATAATTTAAATTAGAATATTGATCTAGCGATTAAAAACCTTGTCCACGGTTTTGGAGACGCCAGTTTGAACCATTTGTATTTTATTTTTTACGCAATTTTTAATCAACAAAAAATACTTATTTATAATCAACAAAATACAATTCTTTTCACATTTTAAATTTTTTAAAATATTTTTTATATTTAGAATCAATGTTTAATTAAAAAAAGTAAAAAATAAGCCGATCAAAATTGGATAAAACTATTTTCGATAGACTCAAAATTGAAATTAAAAATCTTAATTGTTATATGATTGGCTAAAACCGAAAAAATTTCATTTATGATTCACCCTTCTAAAATCTCAATTACTTGCTTATATATTTGTATCTAAGATTCTACCGAGGCTCATTTTTAAAAAATCTAAGGCACTATTTTATTCGCTATTAAAATCAACAATGTTAAGTTTAAAATTAAGATTAAAGTGTAAAAAAAATAATCTGATCGAATTGTTTGTATTTGAATATTAATATAGTCAGTGAATAGTCTAAATTTTTTTTATACCTTTATGTTATTTGATATATTATTTATTAAAATTTAAATGAATAAAAATAAGGATAATATGATAAGTTATTTTTTAAATAAAATAAAAATTAATTTGGCTATCTTTTTAGTATTTAAATAATAGGCCTGTCAAAACATGATAATCTTAATATTGATTCTGAACCAAACGCGCCCTAAAAATTTTTTTAGGAACAATTCCTTAAAAAAATAATTAAAATGTATATAATTTCCTGATTTGCTATATATATATATATATATAATCCGAAAAAAACTATAATTAAATTAGGAGATAAAATATTTATAAAAAAATTTCACATGAATACTTGGTATTTTGATTATAACTATTAGAAAATATACTCATATATTGTTTTCAAATGAGATTATTTCAGTTTTAAGTTGCGAGATGAACCGAGATTAAATAAAATCTGTCCTCTATTGAGAACAGTGAGAGGTTGAGATGAGATTGACTACTTTCGAAAAAAGTAAATACATGAAAATAAAAAAGGCACAAAATGATAATCAGCCGCGTCATGGCAAGGAAATGCGGAGGGACCAGCAGGCAATCGTGGGTCGAACTGCACCCACTCAACTTGAGACTGAACCTCGACCATATATTTCAATCTAGAGAACCATTTTAATTTGCAATTAAAGTAAATAATTTTCTTTTCGCAAAAACAGCCACACAAACAATCACCCAATTAAAAATTAATATCTGCATGCTTATTTTTCTACGACCGATTGAATTTCAAATTTTCATATTTTAAAATTCAGTATACGATATTATATTTTAAACTGTAAAATATGTTAAATATCACCTAACAACAAACTCCTCTTTCATCATCATTTGACTATGTTGTGTTTTTTTTTTTTCCACTTGATAATTTGTAAGGTTAATATAA
The DNA here is from genome assembly GCA_005019695.1 of Trichopus zeylanicus subsp. travancoricus. NCBI lineage: Eukaryota > Viridiplantae > Streptophyta > Magnoliopsida > Dioscoreales > Dioscoreaceae > Trichopus > Trichopus zeylanicus. The sequence goes on from RXID01014946.1 coordinate 97,351, forward strand.
AAAAGCAATATATTTAAATATTACTAAAAAAAATAAAATAAATTTTAAATAAGGTAATCTCACTATCCAAATTTAATAGTGATTATATACAAAAAATTTAATTAAACAAACACAAAATTTATAAGTCTGAAATTTATGAATTCAAGAGAATAAATATTGGATTTTAAAATTATGAATTTATGTATCTTACAAAATAAACACACTGTCTAAATTTTTAGATTCAATATTTTAAATTTTCAAAACATTAAAATATCTAAAATTTTGAAGTTTTACAAAATAAACATATCCTATGTTGATTTATATTAAAAAATAAGGTCAATTGCATATAACTCATTAAAATCTTGCTAATTTATATTAATTAGCTCCAAATTTGATTTATATCGGATCTCAAATATAGCTTAAATTGAGCCTTATTTTATTTAAGATCGGATTGAAACAAGTGTAACAAAAGTCATGACAAAATTATTATTTTACATCTCGTGTTTAAATTTAATTTAAGGTTGAACTAAAATGAGTTTAAATCAAACCAAAGGCAAAAATAATATTTTTTATATCTTAAGTTGAAATTTAATATCAAATAAAATTTTCAACTGAACAAGAGAGAGTTTTTTTTATAATAACGGCATAATAAAGAAAATTTTCTCTAACTAGATGAGGAGTATTTTTGTCTTTTTATTTTAGTTTGAATGACATTAAATAATTTATGTTCTCTAAATATTTATCATTCCAAGGATACATCTATATATGAAATTTTTTTTATAATATATCTAGTAATACATAAAATATTTAATTTCGAAAATTTTTGAGGAGTTACATATAATTTTTCGAGTTTTAAGAAAAAATATATAATTTAGCATAATTTTAAGGAGTTATATGCAATTTTTTAAATATGTAATTTAGTAAGATTTTAGGGAGTTATATGCAATTGACCCTAAAAAATAATATATTTTTGATGGTTGGGCCGCGTTGGTTTTCCAGCCCATTTCTAAATTTGGGCTCCTTCTATTCGCAGAAGAATTTCCAGAACAAACCGCGATCTCCGACTTCCTCAACGAGAAACCTCCCGTACCCGTCGTCTTCCCTCTCGCTCATCGGCCGGAATCGATCGCCGGCGAGATGCTGGCGCAGCGGTTGAGGAGCTCCGGCCGCGTGGTCTTCCGCGCCGTCAGCCCGAGATCCGGCAGCGGCGGCGTAGAGGGTAGCACCGTCTCCCGCGTTTTAGCTCTCTCCACCCTCAAAAGAAAGGCCTCCAACTCGTGGTCCGCCGTCCAGGACACCTACCTCTCCACCAAGGTCTTTCCCATCTCCCTTCTTTCTGCTGCGATAATTGATATGTCAGGACGTTTTCTATCCTTCTAATTTGTGTGCTAACGAGCTCTGCTTTATGTGTTGTGTTTGTTGTGATGATTGATGCTTGCTTTGAAATTTTTTGGAGGGGCTCTGGTTTATCGGTTTGCTTCGTTGCTTAGGTTTGTTTGTGCATGTATTTCTATTGATTGTTTAGCTTATTTTTGGCTAATTAAATTTGAGTTAAGAGAAAGTAAGATTTCAATTAGGATGCTAAATTATTTGCTCCTGATGTGAGATGTGCCTGTATAAAATGAGGCAGTTGTTTTGGTCTTCTACTTGTGTAGTGTCTTCTATTTTTTGTTTTTTAACCATGTTGACTAAATGGTGTTTCTGGTTACCTTATTGGATGTTTTAGGAGGTTTTTGAGAGACATCGGGTGGTGTTCACAGTTGGCACATCTATAGCATCTGTTCTGACTGCATGGGCAGGTCTGTTGTGGCAGTGACGTTCTTCTGTATTGCTTCTATTACAATTAATCGTGTCCGTTCTCTGTGATTGCTAAAAGTTCCATGGAGATCAGTGTACTGGCAATGCTTTACCTTTGTTGGCTTAGGATGTAGAGAGTTCGTGCTTTGTTGTAGTGATACAGAGATTGCTCAGTCTACATTCCATTATGGAGATACATGATTTTTGGTCAGTCTCAAATAGGGTTTTCAGAGAATTTTGAACTTAGCTCTTGCTATGTTACAGGCTACAGCACTCTCAAGTCATTTTTTTTTCTTGTTCATGGTATTGGCCGTCATGCTGCTTGTTATAGTGTCATTTCTTGCTCTGACTTGCTATTCAATCAATAGGATCAGTACTATATTAATTGAAGAATATACATGACCAAAATGTGCACATAATCAGGTGAAACCACAATGAAGGTAATTTTAGTATTTTAAGAATGTTCATGCAGAATACAATCAACTTGTTATTTGTTATAGCTGTTGGGTTTATTGAATGTTCTTAGAAGGATAATTATAAGCCTTTGTCAACTGACCTTTTGGTGTCAGATCAGTACTGCAAATGATACGATGTTTTGATTCTTTTGTTTCTTTACCTTTTTTTTCTTTACATGTATCATTTTTTTTTTCAGGTTTTCCATTTTATCCACTTTATGATGAGTCAAAGTTTTTATATTTGATTTGGGTATTACAGTCATAGATCTGTAATGTCTAAATAATGTTGCAGGTTATTCATTGCGTCAGCATCATCATTTGAAACTCGAGAAAAGACTCGAGTCAATAGAAGAATCCGTAAGCATCTATTCATGCACTTATTATCTGAGAAGTATTTGTTATAATTAGTTTTTATCTCTAAACCAAGATTTTATCCTCAATGGTTAAATTATTCTACAAAAAATGATCCATTCGTAGCCTTTGTTTTTACATTTTCAGTTTAATTTATGGGCTTCTTTTGAGTTTCCTTCTATATTCATGTGTTTCTGTGATCTTTTGTCCGCTTGGGTGCATTTATTACTGATAACTTTGTGCATTTCACCTACTTGCTAATTGTGGAATCATTTAATCAGTTTTCATTGGTGTACTGCAGTGTCCACAACATCCTGATTTTATTCTGATTATTTCTAAGATTCATTTCCAATGAAATGTGCAATACTTATGGAAATTGTTTTCTCGGGGAAGCAGATCAAAGGTAATTCCAACGTCGAACATGAAGAGATTAAAAAAATAGTTGGTTCTGGAAATGTAAGCACTGCAGCTTGCTTTGCTACTGCTTGGACCTCATTAATTCTAGGGTAAGTTCTGGATTATATCTTTTTCTGTGTGTTGCTTTTACATTGGAGGGCTGTTGTCTTGGCTTTTCATTTTTTGATTTATTACATGTTTAAGGGACATAGAAACGTTAACTATCAAGAGGAACTTTTTATTGGGTAATGTAATTATTTTTCAAATAGATCAAATAGCTACACCAATGAAATCTTGGATGCCTTGCATTAACATGTTGTGTTTCAAATAGATCAAATAGCTACACCAATGAAACTCTGAATCAATGTTAAATACTGTGAAAACATTTGGAGTGTGTCTGACTATGGTTTTTCTCAGGAGAAATGCATCTTTTTTGAAGAACTATCATTTATTGAAATATTAGCGACCATTACATTCTGTTGAATATAGTCACAGATGAGGTAATATTACAGATTGTGGATAAATATCTATTTGACTGTGTCAAATTGCACTATAACAATTTTAATTTAATATTGATTTGATTTTTCTTAAGAACTCTTTTACCCTGTCACCTTGTTTCTTTGTTGTTAGTTTTAAGATTTCTTATGTCTCCTCATAGACATCTAACTTCTTTAGTTTAGGTTTCTTATATACTTTGCTTACGATAGTGATGCTGCATCTCAAAACTAGATAACAGGGGTAATTATCTAGGAGTGTCAGTTTAGGTGCTCCTGCCTAAAAGAATTTGGTTTTGGGTCTGGAATCCTGGCCCCACTTTTCAAGGTAGCCATTTTTTGTGTCCTTTTCTTTTTGAGCTTTTTGCATATAATCCCCTGAAAAATAGCTAAATTATGTATAATCCTCTTATTTTTTTTCATAATTACGTGTAACCCTCTTTTTTAATTGTCTAGCATTGCAATCCGCGGCAGATGGAAGGCCTATCATTGGTAGAAATGGCAGTTGATTGCCATATATTTTTCTTGCAAAGTAGTCTGATTGCAAGTGTTACTGTTTTTGTGTGGTATCAATTTATGATTTCCACCGTGCAGTTATGCTCTTGGATGGCGAGGCGGATTGTGGTATGCAAAGAAGAAATTCCAAAGGGAGCAGCTTAAATTGATGGGGCAGATGAAGCCTCAGAAGTGGCAATTCTTAAGGAAGCCATTACTACGATTTAGAAATGCTCGGAATGGGCGTAAAAACACAGAGGTTTCTTCTACAGCAGATCAAACCTCACTTGCATTCCAGTCTCCAAAAACTTAATCAGTTTCGGTAGAACCATCAATCCTGGTTTGCTGTTTGTACGCTGATGAAAGTACAATAGCTCTGATACCATATACAACTACCTTGGGAAAAACCTCTAAAGAATGGGCCGTCTGAGAGCTCTGATGGGGTCGTCTCTACATTACAACATTGATAATGATATACTGACAATATTTGAGGAGGTTCTGGGCATTATCTTTTGAGTGGTTTATCTATAGCTTAATGGAGGCTTTGGTCATACAGATTCATTTGACTTCCTCCTAGTGTCCTGCAGATTTTGGTGCAACGGAAATAATCTCTCTTTGACTTTTGCTGCAATTTTGGTTTATATTGTGGTTGGGTTCATGTTAGTATGCATTCCAAGTATGCTGAAATCTGACGGAGTTGTGAAGCAGGTTGTTTGAATTTTCGCCCCCTTATTTTATTGCGTAACAGGGTGGGTGCAAACGATGTCATCTGAGTTGTGAGTTTGTTGAGATATTTGAGATTTAATCATTATGTTTGTATCTTCTTAAGTATAAATGTAGTACCCTAAACGCACTACGAGTGTTCGTGATTATTTGGACCGCTCCTCTATCTAAACCAGACGCACAGCTGAATGTCGTCCAATTTCGAGATCTCACGGTGGTATTCGCCTTTGAGTCATCGGTGCACATCTAACGAAATATGACGTTAAATACATCAACGGCTCAGATTCCTTGGAAAGGGTGGCTAAAGAGTTACGGAGGTAGGGAGGAGGCGATCAAGTGTTTCCTCCCTTTTTTCAAAAATGGCAGAACAGGTTGGATTTTCTGACCCAGTGCTTCCTCTTTCGATCTTACTGCAATTTTGGTTAATAATCTTCTATGTCCATCTCTTGATGCTTGCTGGTTTTTTTGTGCAGACGGAGAAGGCGTTCCTCTGGTAATCCCATCGTCTTCTCTTGTTTGTTTTCGTCCTTGTCCCGTTTCGGTTTTAGGAGAAGGTTGATGCGATTAAGTGTTTCATGGCACCTCGAAGCAGTCTGGGAAGGGGAAGAGGCCTGGGTAGGGCGGGATCCGTTTCTGGAAGAGCATCGGCCTCGGCTTCAGGACTCCCAGGGAAGCCATCGAAGGTCAGAATATTTAGCCTCTTTGTTCACTGTTGCTTCAGATAAATGTCTTCGCTTGATATAGTTCAGTTTTGCAAGATCATGTTTGTAAATGCTTTCTCTGTTGCTTGCATGCCTCAGTATTGTGTGCGGTTCAGCAATTGCGCTACACAAAATGTATCTGTTCCATAGTCCTTTTGCTAAATTTAGTTGGTGAAAGTGTGGAAATGGATTTTCTTAAATAATGATTTTTCTGAAGTCTGAATCTAGTTGATGGAGTAACAGATAGGTATTTGTAATGACTATTCCCGACTTGAGTACGGTGGTTGATTCGGTTAGCCATGGATGTCAATGAGTAGCGATTGTACTGGTAGCATGCTTGCTTAGAGTAATTTCTAAATCTACTGCATTGCATTTTGCTGAGCATTACATCAAGAGAGCTATGTAAGGGTTGTTGAGTGCCATGATGTTATTGTAGTTGGGTGATTGCAAGCAAAGGGTTTGGTAGGAGCAGTAGTAAGAGAAGCATCCAAAACAAATTGTTATAAAGGCAAGCGATGCTTGAGTGTTCATAAGCATTTAAATATTTACAATGATATTTAACAGCCTGCGACAGCAGATTTTGGAGAGTCCAGCTTGGGTGGCAAACCTCATCAAAGAACAATTTTGACCAGGATCACCTCGGCGTGCCAGGTCCAGTTTTATCATGTGTGGAACGGCTTCTGGTGGGGCCCACTGGTGTCATGTGGCACCCGGTGGGGAGTCTCACCAAAAGTTTGGTTTTACAAGTTTGGCAGACTTTATGGTTTATGGCTTGAATCTTTTATAGTCAAATATCAAACATCAAAACCATTATCATACATGCAATCAGAAGCTCTGGTATTTTTTGACATATATTTCGGTGTTTGTCCTTATTTTGAACTAATTAATGTGTTAATTTGTTAATCCAAAAAAATTAATGTGTTAACCCATTTCATTGAGATGATGTTTTCTATATGCACTTATATTGATAAGAAATGCCCATTCACTGGGAACTGTTTCAACTAGGGGCCGCATATTGGCGGGAACATATAGTGCAAAGATGAACAGAACCATCATTGTCCACAGAAACTATCTTCACTATGTGAAGAAATATCAAAGGCAAGTTGAGTAATCTGTCTCGTATATGTTTGTTTACTTCGACAAAGTTTTGACTTGCATCTTTGATTTAGGTATGAGAAGAGGCGTTTGAATATCCCTGGACATATATCGCCCTGCTTTCGTGTGAAGGAAGATGACCATGTCATCATTGGCTAGCGCCGGCAGACTTTCTATTCGACTAAATTGCGTTACGGTTTTTGAACTCTTCTGTTAATTAGTTTTTCAGAAATGCCAAGAGAGGGTGGTCCGTCTCATTAGCCAGTGTTGCGACTGACCTTGTGTTCATGACATGCCCTCATTTACTTTTGCATTTATACGAGTTGTTAAAACATCATTTCTTTTGACAGGCCATTGTCTAAGACCGCACGGTTCAATGTTTTGAAGGTTATTCCAGCTCGATCTACAAGTGGAGCTGGGAAGAAGGCTTTCACTGCTGTCTGAAGGGCAATTGCCATAGGAATTAAATTTTGATTGCGAGATTAGGGATCTATGTTTTGATTACTACTTACTGGATGGCCCTTCTCATTAGAGCTGATATGATGAACTCTTATTCTCCGCTGATTATCCTTCAGATTGCTAAGATGCTGAAAGTTATAAATTTCCGTCTATTAGCTTTTCAAGTTTCAGGTGGGAAAAACCCAACTGGGCTAACTGATAGCTTATTCTTGTGGGATGAGTTTAGTTCGAGATCAAAATCAGAATCATTCTATCTTAATTAGTCTATTATTAAAATACCAAAAAAATAGTTAGATTATTTTTACATTATTTTAAAAAAATAATTTATTATATTTATTTATTTAAATTTTTAAAATAAATAATATATTTAAGAGTATAATTTGTTTTAAAAATTAAAACTATAGTATTAGTCAGATTAATATTTAAATATTAATAATTTGATCAGATTATTTATTTTATTTTTTAATTTTAATCTTAAATTTAAATTTGATTTTGATATTGAATCAAACAGTGTTCTATTGTTGTTGTTGTTCCACATTGAACTCCAATAGCGTATGAGATCGAGTGTCCACTGCTGTTCAAAATCAAGTGGAGCTTATCGCATGGATTGGTGTTGTTTTTTTTTTTGATGTACAGGGGGATGGGCATGATTGGTATAAGTCTGAGTGCTGAGTTAGTTGATTCATATGATGACTACTGATGAGTGCTCATGATCGGGTTGAAGTTTCGGGGCTCTTGTAAATAAGCCCAATCACAGTCGTTGGGGCTCGATACAATTAAATTAAACTAAATTTAATGTGTGAATAAGAATAACACGCATACAAGGTGTTTTATGGACGGCGACAGCGGATTCAAGTATGTAGTTCTAATTCTGACACTCAAAAGAGTATCATTGTGCTGAGTTTATTGGGCGTGCGCGCACAAGAGTGGGCGGGAGAAGCCATGGCCGCGACGCCCTCCTCTTTCTCCTTCGCTTCCTCCGCCGTCAAACCGAAGCTCGGCAATTTCACAAGCACCTCTTCGTCCACCTCAACCTGCTTCCTTAACGGTTCCCTCTTGTTTTCCCCTTCTTCTTCTTCTTCTTCTTCTTCTTCTAGATCTCCTTCGCGCTGCTTGACTTCTAGGTTAGCCCTATCAGCTCCTCTCGTTTTCTTTTAGTTTCCCCATTTTCACGTTTTTTTTTTCTTGGAAGAAACGTTGATTGTTGCTTGACCATTTTTGCTTGATTTAGTGATTATTTTGTTTCCTTGGAGCTTGTCTAGTTCTTTGGTGCTTGATTTGCAACTGATTTTCGAAATCCGAAATCGCAGAGCCAATAGAGCAATAAATTCACATGTTCTTAGTGTGACGCATGAATTGATCGCGTAACTGGAATTATGATTTTGGAATTGCTACTGACTGGCATCATTGATCCTTAGAGCTTGTGTTTTTGCACGATTAAACTGCAACTAGTGCGGTTCTGTTTCTGGACGGGCTCTAGGAGTGGTAATGTTATCCAATGCCTGGACTCTAGTGAGCTTAGATCATGGTTTAGTTCTGCAATAGAATGATACCCTAGTTTATCTATTTGGAGACAATTTAAAGGACGTAGCAGACTCTGGTGTGTAAATGAGATTAGCTACAATACTGATTGCAATGGTTCAAAACTATTCATTATGAGAGGGTGCAATCCTTTTCTTTTAATTGGTGTGTTGTCATTTGACATAAAATGTGCATGATATACTCCTAATTTGCAGGTGCAAAGGGTTGTCATGATTTTGTCTTACTCAAACAGTTTTAACTGGCTCAAGACTGTCTACAACCATGGTTAGGAGTAGAACTAAGAAATGTAGAAAACAGCCAAGTGAACCTACTTTCATTAATTGAAGTTCTGTCAGTTCTGGCTAAAAGTCGAGAAAAATAATAATTGAAGTATTATTATGCCTTTGGAGTTCAGCTTGTTGACAATTCTCTTATTCCTTTTATTTGTGCCTTACGGCTTACGCAGAAGGTTTTGGCAAGTAAGAGCCACAACCTTGAAAGAAAAAGATGAGAAGGTGGTTGTGGAGGACTCTTTTCATGTGAAAACTTCATCTATTGATGAAGGAAATGTAACTGAATCTGGCTCATCAGCAAATGCTTGTAATGTGGTGGAGAGATGGGTTATTAAGGTTGAACAGTCTGTAAATGTCATTCTCACTGTATGTTCTTTCTCTTTCTTGGGGCACTTAAACATTGTTAAGAAATTGCTGTGATAGCCTATTGGTTTGTATGGCACTGTGGTCTTTTTTTCTGATAATGATCTTACCAAGAGGAATCATAAAGTCAGGCTTGCATATCTTTTACAAAAACTCCCTGGAAGTAGAATTAGTGGATTGTTGTCTGACTCATATGAGATCATGGTTGGATACTAGATCTGAATACATTAGTGAAACAAGATTAGATGTTTTTATTCATGAAGGAGTTGTAATTTTGTATGGATGGAGGAAGCCATTTACATTTTTAAGTTCAAGTACCACTTGTTTCATGTGATACTTTTTGCATAACTACTTTTGGAAAAGGAACAGAAAACTAATTCATGCATATCCAAAGAAATAGTCCTTTTCCTTTGTTCTGATTAGGATATATTTTCTCTTAGTGCATTCTATTCCATTATAATAGTAGATGCCTCTTTTTTTTTTGAGCAAAATTATAATAGTAGATGAACTAGAATTGAACTAGAGACACTGTTTCAAAATGAGATCATCTTGTTTTTTAGTCCCAAACTAAATGGTCCTGAAGGAGTTTACTTATTATATCTTTTGTTTGTAAGTCATGGTATAACAATGTCTATGTTTGGAAATAGAGGTTTGAAGTAGCTGATGCGTTGTTTCTCGATATGATTCTTGACGATTCTTGCAGGAATCAGTGATCAAAGTACTCAATCTGTTGTATCATGACTGTTTTCAGAAACTATAGCTAGAGTACCATACTTTCGTGAGTATTGTGTTTACTTATGGTATTGAAAAGTTTTTTCCCTAACTATAATTGCTTTTAGGTGTACCATATCTTTGCATTTTGTATTATCTGCATCATTTGTACAGTTCATTTAATATCCGATATTTGTCTTTTGACTCTTAACTTATTTGTTGTTTGAAAGCCTCCATATCTGTTCTGCATATGTATGAGACTTTTGGTTGGTGGAGAAAAGCGGATTATCTGAAAGTGCATTTTGCTGAAAGTTGGAATGAGTTACATCATCTACTCATTGTGGAGGTATGTCATGCTCTTGTGACAGCACAAACATTTCTTTAAGGATATATTTATTGTTATGCCATTTATATTGGGTCATCCCAGTTCTCCCATTTCAAGTTCCGAGGATTTTCTTTTTTGGTTATGTATTCTTCATAATAGATCATCTTATCATCTGTCACTTGCCCAATTGTCTAGTGAAACCAAAATTAATGATTTGATTGCTACACAAGATTTCCACTTTTTCATTCTACAAATTGTAAAATTGCAACTATCAAAAGTGAAGAAAGCAGAACCAGAACACAGACACTTGATTTATTTAACACGGAACAGTGTGTGAAAATTTCCTCATCACCATAGAGCTGGTATTCTCAAAGACCTTGTTTTTCTGCCTGAAATCTGATTGTGGAGTACATTTTTTTGCTGTTAATATGGGAAATCATAAGAATTGCAAGTTATTTAACAATTCCATGAAATTTTGTGGTATCAATTTTTTCATTTTTTTTAACATCCTGAAATCTTAACCGTCCATCTCTTTGGTTTAGTGTGATTCTTCAATCATATTTCTGCAGATTTTTCTGAATTGATTATTTTTTGTTAAATGTACATTTACAGGAGCTAGGGGGTAATGCTGTCTGGTTTGATAGACTCCTGGCTCAGCACATATCAATATTTTACTACTTCATGACAGTTTTCATGTATGCCCTGAGTCCAAGAATGGCCTGCGAGTAATTCTATTGGATAACAATTCTTTATGTCTATATGAAAATGTTTTTTTTCTTTTTAAAGAATATCTGAATGAGATCGAGCATATAGTGTAAAATTCTTTAGCCTTCCACCGTCCAAACAAGCATCAACAAATATATTGTTAGTCTGGTGATTACATTGGTGTTTGGAATAACTGCCATGGCTTTTTACTTCGAGAATGCAGTCTACACCTTCTAGACTAGTACTAGAAGGTCTTTCCTTTGGTGATGGCAATATATCGTTGCCTATACAGAGGATTGATAACAAAACTTTGCTATAGCATTTGCATCATTTGCTTCTAGCAACAGTAACCAATCAGAAGCATATATGAATGCCTGCCATAGTATATTGAACAGTTATTCCACATTGTAAATTTTAATACTGATGTCACCACCTTTTTGAAGATTTTAATTGAAATCCAATTGCATGATCTACTTTCAACTGATAAACAAACCTAATGTGCAGTTGATCTCTCTTAATTGTTTATACTGCTTACTGTTTGCAGATCCTTTTTCTGAATGTGTTGAAAGGCATGCATTTTCAACTTATGACAAGTTCTTAAAACTGAATGAAGGTCAGTATCACTGATTATAATTTAATAGTCCTTGAGAAATCATGTCTTCAAAGTGTTGAGATAGTGTTTTGCTTCCTTTTCCAGAATTTGTTTGTATATAGTTGTGTATTTTGTCCATCGAGTATGGTGCAAGAGTCCCATACATCATCTGTGCCTCTTTAACTTGAAGTGGTATGCAGAGAATGTAAAACCACATCCATTGATGTTGCTTTGTGGAAAACCTCAGCCTGCTTATGTTGCTGTTTGCATTTTGTGGTGAAACATGATAATGGAACCTGATATGAGATCATTTTGTTCATTTGTTTGAAGAATCTAAGGTTTATAAATTTCCTGGTTTTAGAGTTGCTTCCCCGAAGGTTAGGCCATTTCACCCGGAATCTTGAAACTCACCCCCTCGTAAATGAAGACTGGAAACCGATACACGCTATATACTTGTGACAATGAAATATAGTGAAAATAGACGATTACTTGTGCTCCCCGCTCACCGTTGCCCATTTTTATTTTTTTGAAAGTCGCTATGCGGGGAAGCAGATGTGATCTGCATAAGGCCAGACAGCAAATCATGAACCGCAAGGCACAGGGTTACTGTTAAAAAAGTAGACTTTGGTCCTCTGATTCAACAGAATTCTTTTGTTTGAATTTCTTTTCTAAATATAGAATTTGGAAAATTGAGCATTTAAGAAACCATATTCAGAAAATTTCGAATTTTAAATTTTTAAAATTTTCAAATCCTGAAAAATTTAGGATTTAAAAAATCTCTAAATTAAAATATACCCGTATATGTTCGTTTGTATTAAAAATTGACCAAAATGCTTAGTCACCATATTCTCGACGCTCGCCGTCTATTGTTTTCTTCTTGGCTGGAGGTGGCTTAGCCCGAACTGTCATCCAGGTAACGACGACTTCCAGACCTTAAAAACAGGACATTGCTCGAAATAGATCATAGTTTAAGACAAAGATCCGATGCTAAGTCAAACTAAATGGTGCAGGTGGCAACCACACGCGCCATAATTTGCTTGGCTGATATTCCCAGATGGCACACCCACGTTCTACGTGGCAGAGCAGCCCACCAACTCTTCCTAAGACCAATGTCCAATGGCCGTAATGCCATCCTGCCGCCTTCAGCATTCAATAAAGAAACCCTAAACTATAGGACTATTATAGTAATTTCACTGGATCTCGCACATGAAAAAGCCAATAATCAAACGCCACGCCACCATTTCGCCACCCTGTAAATCATCTTTTTTAAACAAATTAATAAACTCTTATTCCCGCCGCTCTTTGCGCGGTCTCACTCGTATTCCTGCCGTTTGGTTGGAGATTAAAAAAAATAATCTCGTTTTAAATATTATATTCAATTTAATTTTAATTAAAATTAAAATTAAATTGATATACTTGAAAAACCGAAATCATATCAAATAAAACGCTCCTCCGGAGCTTAAAAACAAATCAAATCAATTGTTGAGCCCCTTTCCCATGTTCCCAAATCAATTTCTCTTTCAGCAAATTCACTCTCACGCCCCCTATAAATACCTTGCGAATCAAGCATCCAAATCAATCCAGATCCTCGTCGGCAAAACGAGGAAGAAGAAGAAGAAGAAGAAGCGGGGAGCGATGAGGCGAGCCACCGAGGCGCCACTGCTGCCGCGGAAAGGGGTGCCGGAGTACACTCGGTGTGCGTCGCATGCCAGCGACGAGCTCTGCAGCTTCCGATTATGCTTAAAATGGATGTGCGTGGACCAGTGCGGCTTCTGGCGAGCGCTCTCCTCCTGGGCCCTCTTCCTCCTCCTCGCCGTCGCCGTCCCCGTCGTTTCCCACTTCGTCCTCGCCTTCTCCCCTCAACACCGCCCCTACGACGCCGCCGTCGAGCTCTCTCTCACCGCCGCCGCGGCCCTCTCCTACCTCACTCTCTCCCGCTTCCTCCGCCGTTACGGCCTCCGCCGATTCCTCGCCATCGACAAGCTCTGCGGCGAGAGCGAGCGCGTCCGCCTCGGCTACACCGCCAAGCTCGACCGATCCTTCCGGCTTTTCTCCTACTTCGTCGTCCCCTGCTCCTTGGCCGAGATGGCGTACAAGATCTGGTGGTACATTGTCGGCGGCGATCGGATTCCGTTCCTCGGTAACGAGGTGGCCAGCGACACCGTCTGCTTCGTGCTCGAGCTCACATCGTGGATCTACCGCACCGGCTTGCTCTTTGTGGTCTGCGTGCTGTTCCGCCTGATTTGCCACCTCCAAATCCTACGGCTCCAAGATTTCGCTTCTGTTTTCGAAGAAGAATCCGATGTGGAATCGGTTCTCCGAGAGCACTTGAGGATCAGGAGGCAGCTCACGATCATCAGCCATAGGTTCAGGGCTTTCATCCTCTCCTTCCTGGTGCTCGTCACCGCCAGCCAATTCGCCGCGCTGCTACTCACCACCCGTGCCCACAGCGAGGCCAACTTCTTCAACGACGGCGAGCTCGCCGTAAGTTCCAATCCTTGTCTGAACTTGAAGACAGGCATAACTTGATTCTCGTTCTATTACAATTGGATTTACGCTGCTGCGTCTTTGCAGCTTTGCTCGGTTGTGCTCGTGACAGGACTGCTCATATGTCTGAGAAGTGCTGCAAAAATAACACACCAGGCGCAAGCTATCAGAAGCCTCGCAGCACAGTGGCATGTCTGTGCTACCATCGACTCCTTCGAAGCGGATCCAGAAACACCCACGAATCCGAACCCCATTCAAGTCCATCCAGTGAATAGTCTGGGAGATGAGTCCGAAGAAGAGGACGCGTACGACGAGGATGATCTGGACAGCACAAAGCTTGTGCAACCTCATGCCAACACCATTTCCTTCCAAAGGAGACAGGCACTTGGTGAGGCATCGAATCTAAAGACTGCTTCTGGTGGCATATTTGGTAACTCATCTTTCTCTGTTTTGGCATTGCAGTGACATATCTAGAGAACAACGGAGCAGGGATCACGGTTTTCGGGTTTGTGGTGGACCGGACATGGCTCCACACAATCTTCATGCTTCAGTTGACCCTCTTCCTGTGGGTACTGGGCAAGACAATTGGTATATCTTAAACCGTGCCATACCAGGTAGGTACTCGCCATTCTATCTATTCTTTTACATCTATCTCGATTTACGTCAAGGAATATGCCGTTCGTTGCCCGGTGAGAGTTTTAGAGGGTAGAATCTAAGTCGTGCTTGGGCTGCCACTAGTCATTGCTCTGTCCATAACATCCTCGGTGATGATTTTGGTTTGGAACTTTGCTTCTGATTTGGAATTGGTTGTCTTTGCTGAATGACTTGTTGTATCACTATCGTGGAATTATGTTTAATTAGGAAATAGGTGGGTATTTTGGGCTTTGCCACCTGTGCTGATATCACTGTGTTAAGAGGGGCAGATCTCAAATATTGTTATTTGCTGGAGACCAATGGAAAACCTGTTGTGCAAAACAATTTATTGGGAACCCATTTTCCAGTAATTTGTCAAGCTATGCTTTTTTACATTAAATGTAAAAAATTTGCAGAATATGCATATAATCTACATGAGTGGTCTAGAAAGCTATGTTCTGTATCCTCCATAAGCATTCCTTTCTTAGGGGTGAATCTGCGAAAATTGCTTTGATGAAATTCTCAACCTGCAAAAAAAGAACCATTGGTAACCTGAACACCAAAAGATGCTGCAGATATAAATGACAATAGAGGCTTGATATTATTGCCGCAGATGCAGGACAGCATGTTTCCAATATCATAGATAATTTCCCACCAGTCAAAACCATGATGAATTTATCTCCTTTGGATACACAAAATGAGGTTTTAATTCTCTTGTTCGAGTTTACCATTCAAAAAGATACTGTCAAACCAAGAAAGCAGATTCAGAAAGAACCATAATCGCCGAGAAAAATCAGAAAGTCTACAAATTCATTGCAAAGAACCATCCAGATAGTAGATTTTTATCATAAATCAGATATATTCTAAGTTCACATGCAGCAAGCTTGAAAGGAGGCATACCTCAGAAGATGTATAGCCACAATTGACTAGTTCTCCGCTTTCCCATGCTGTTGTTATAGATTTCAAAGACATATCAAGCAAGTCTAGAAAAATCAGGGATGTGAAATCAGTCCATTTTAAAATGCAGATTATTCTGAAAATTTAAGACCAAATACTAGTCCAGATGAAGAAAGCTTGCCTGCAAGTTTGCGGATTTTGCTCAGAGATGGCATCTGCTTTTCTAAGCAATCCCATGAATTATCCTTTGAGAATTCTTCATTTTCACCAACACCAGCAACAAGGGACTGAAACGTTGAGGATAGGTTCTCCAACAACGTATGTATCAGCCTTTGAAGCTGAAAGCATTAGAAAAAACTTTCAATAATAACTCCAAAACTTACAAAAGATCATTACAAGTGATGGAAAAATACCTGTAAAGTTTCTTCAGCTGCCATATCATCTAAAAGGAGCATATCACTTGTGATCTCAGAGAAGACGTATTCCAATATTTTGCTCATAGTTTGTTTGATAGTTGATGCAGGCATGAGAGGTTTCCATATTATATGAACTTTTTCCAAGATAAACACAACCTGTACAAGAAAAACGATTAGTCTGAGGTAACATTACACCTATGTCAGTAGGGTGTGCGAGCCAAGCAATGCCAAAACATTGGAAAATGAAAGGCCATGTACTTTTGGTGCCACCAGACCTGCCATAATGATCTTTGAAGCCATTCCCCACCACATTATCTGGAATGGTTCTAACAGTTTGGGAAATGCAAGTAGAGGCAGGCCAAAAAAGGGTTGCTAGATTGCTCTAGCAATATCTTGTTTTAATTTCATCTCAAAATGAAAAGTTTCCCACATCAATTATATAACTACACACCTGATCTACGCTGAATTTTGCTAACTCATATTGCTGAGATTGATGTGTATTCTGAAACCCATTGGCACCATCTATAGCCTGAAGAACCATTAGTAGAAATAATATGAAAAAATAAATTGCAGAGAATACCAATATTTTGTTGAGGTCAAGCAAAAATTATACCTCCTTCAAACTACTTTCCACTAATTGAACTTGTTTTAGTAGTATTTCCTCAGCCATTTGATAAAAACCGGGTGCCAAGTCAACAAACACCACATGCTCTTTCAAGTTGCCAGGAAGATCTGGACGATACTGAATACAAACAGAATAAATATCAAATATGCTACAAATCAAACACAAAAACGAAGGTGGACACTTTGTGAAATGATGGCACTGTTTCTGAAATAGAACAGACTGCTGTTTACCTCAAAGGTGAGACCAAGAACCTCTTGAGCCAAGTAAATGCAGTCATTGTGTGCCACTACAGCTGATTGGCTAATAATGTTCAAGCGCTTTTCTAGCTTCATGCACAAAAAAGCGAGAGCATAAATTAGCACTGCGATCATGGGGTGTTTATCAACCATCATAAAACCTCAACATAGCACCATAAGCTTGTGAGTTGTAAAGACTAACATTTCAGAATAATGCTCATTAAAAAACTCCATTCTAGATGCCGTACTAAAATCACCCTAGATTAAGAACAGCAATCAAGATATAGAAGAAGGCATAGTTCCTTGTCACCAACCATGACCGGAATGATGGCCCTGTAAAGAAGTAGACAATCCCTCGCAGCATGATAGAACTCTTTTCCAACTCTTGTGGACGAGAGACAAGCATCCTGCACTGATAGAAATATGAACCCAAAAATTGTAATAACTAATACAACATTAATGCATTTGTTAGAAATATGAACCCAAAAATTGTAATAACTGTCCACAAATCTCCATAAGTTAATGTCTTTGATGCCTTATCTGCTTGTACAATTAAAACAGGCAGCTGAATTGCATTTAAAAGCCTATGGAAAACAAAATTGTGAGACCAGAAGATTAAAAAGTTATTGCATAGAGAATTGCAGCCATACTTGCATGGATAGTAAACCAGATAGTTTAAAAGACCATCACACTTTAAAAAGATCACCAAATGCTAATGCATCTCCAAATCATCTCTCTCACTCTGATGTATGAACCAGAAGAAGTTTATATGATAGCAAAGCATACCCCTAGTGCTTCATGCACTAGTTCCATGAGTTGAAAAGCTTCTTTTGATATAAAGCACTTCTCCGGCTGGAGAAGCAAATCAATAGTGTACCCTGAAACACCTTTTGCACCACCAGATGCACTTTCCTGTAGCATGAACAAACAGTTCACTATAAATAATTCCTTTAAGTGCAGCAAATAATGTGTGGCTGCTTAAGTAGACTCACATGAGAAAATTCATGGTCAAATTGTACAAGTATTTCTCTAGCCTTGGACAAAAACTCACTCCTCTTTCTGGAAGCGAAGTGAACCTCGACATTTAGAGCGAAATGGCTAAGATTTTCTTCCTTACCATCAGTACTTGAAATGAAAGCCATTTCTTTCAGCTTCTTCTCAAATTCAGAAGTAAGTTTCATAGTATTTTCAAAATCTGCCATCTTTGATGCATCTTTCGGAACAACCTAGAGAATCATAAAGGTGTTATTTATGAAAGAAAAGTATGGCATTGTTTATGATATGACAAACATTGAAGCAGTTAAAGTGACCTAGATATAATAAAACACAGTGGTAAGCATATGAATAATGTGATGACTCCATAAAAACCCAGTCCATTGACTCCATTCAAAAGTTAACCTGCAAGCAGCTTCATGATTGGCAGCACAAGTACATAATAAAAAAACATAAAAGGATTTTTTATACAGAACAAACATTTTGGCGCACAAGAATCCAACAAGAGCAAGTATCTCTAATAAAAATTTCAGCACATGAAAACTTTGCAAAAGACCTTTTTAAGAAACCGTGAGATGATAAGATCTGACAACTTTGGCCATGTCAATCTTCCAAAGCAACGAATCCATGTACTGTTCTGGAGGCAAATGAACTTACAGATGAACTCTATGACCTGAACAACACGTGAATAAAGAGCCGAACCATCTAGGCTTTCCTGCAATAAAAATGAGAAAACAAACTCATAGATGAAACAAACTAACACAGACCGAAATAGAAGACGTAACTAAAACCAAGATAGTATTGCAAAGCATGCCTGAACAGATATGGGTGCAGTTAATCAGTTTTTCCACAAATGATAGAAGTTAGCAGACAAAATCATCATATAGCAGGACAGATCAATCTCAAAGTCTATATAAACAGGGCGACTGAGTGATGGTTGATATTCAAGGAAACCTATAAATACTGCTCCAAAAGGAGAGGGTGAAGTGTAGCATATAACACGAAGATTTAATATCTGAAAGCTTAAGCACTTACCTCAGATTCAGATGACATGACAAGGTTAAGAATTGCCTGTGGCTTTTCGGCATTGTCTTCATTAAGCTCATCTACAAAAATAACGATCGAGCCATAACTTACTGTAGGTTTTATGACATGTCTGATCATTAAGTCAGCTACCTTTGCCAATCCGTGATCAAGAATACCAACAATCTGCACATGCCATAAAATTTAAATCAACGAAAAAAAAATGAGGACATTCAGACAGAGGCTGACAAAATGATAAAAATGAGTAAAATTAGAAATGAGCAACAAATATGGCCTTAAAACCCAACATAAAAGGATTTATTCATTTTTCAAAAATAAAACCAAAAAAATGAAAAATTAGCAAATTAGAACTTCCATTATTAAAATTCTGAATGCTTAGAACATCTCAAGGTCTAGGAGATTGAGAAATCATACCTCCATTGCCTCAAATACAGTATGGAGCTTGATTTCCTTTCTTTCCCCAATACTCCAACACTTGAGCATCACGCGGCCATCTCCCAACTCGATTTTGACTGCACTCTCCACATATCTCACAAGGACTGTTTGCAGCTACATATCAAAAGACATCAACCTCGGTAGGCTTACTCAAACTAAGCAAACTTATCATAAAAAGATGCAGCGAGTAACCAAAGGATTGTCTCCATTCTCCAATGGAAATGCATCTCGAGTTGAAACCAACCTCGTCGAAGCACTTCGTCCACTCCCACCGCAACAACCCAAACACCGCCGGCTCTTTGTCCTGCTCTCCGTTCTCGTCCTGGGCCAAAAAAACAGCCTTCAAATCACGCACGGTCTTCGACGCCTCAACCAGCTTCCCAGCCTCCAGATCTTCCCGCGCGGATTTGATCCTCTCCGAGAGGCGCGCTATGGCCCGCACCGTCTCCAGCGCCTCCTTCTTTTCCTCCAACTCCCTCCTCTTGCTCCGGATCTCGTCCAACAGGTCGCGGATCTCGAGGTCGATAGGCCGGTCGGAGAGGAGGCGGAGGGCGTCGGAGAGGGCGGCAGCGACTCCATCGGTGTTGGAGGCGGCGTCGGAACAGCGGAAGAAGATGGCGGCGAAGTCGTCGCGGTGGGAGAGGACATAATCGCGGACCTTCTCTTTGATGTGAAGGGACCGGATCTGGAGACGGTCGATGAGGAGGCGGAGATCGGGGGCGGAGAGCGGCGAGGACTCTTCGAGGTCCTGCGTGGAGAGGAGCTCCCGGACGTCGATCGATCCCAAGAGGACGTCCATGGCGCGGCGGCCAGCGGCGGAAGAAGGAAGACGACGGTCCGCTCCGCCGAGGAGGGCCGGTGTCCCAGACGATACGAGGCTTGGCTTAGATTCTGAAGCCCCGAAGTTCACGTTACTGTATCACGGCCCGGGTCGGGCCCAACTGTGGATTGGACTTGCCTGCGTAACCCAATGTCCGACGGAAGTCGAGGACCATATGCGGCGTGAATGCATGGGGAAACGATCCGGGCCGATTTCAGGCCCTGGCCGAATGTAACTCATGCATTAGGACCTATTTGGATTATAAGTAACGAATGTGGCAATCGTAATTAAGGATATCAGTATAAATGTGATGATTGCGATTAAAAAAAAATTAGCAACTCCTTTTCCAACCGGCCAAAAAAAAAACACATCCCTTCGCCAAAAAACTTGAATAATTATTTTATTATTAATAATCATATAAATAGTAATAATTTTTCTAATTATAATTTAGAGTTTTTGGTAATCAACCACCTGTCTTATCATGAATTCACAAAAAATTATATTAATTAAAATATTTTTAAAATATTTTTTTGTTAATATAAAAGTCTATGGTGCTCTCATTTTGTTGTATATTGTGTTTACAATTTTTGGACAAGGAGTTTAATAAAACTAAATTATCAATTATTAATTTCATAAAATTAAATAATCAATTTTTTATAAAAACTAAAATAAAATACAATTTTTATATATTAATTTATTGTTATTTAAAGTAAAATTAAAAAAATAATATTTTTACATTAATTTTAATTTATAGAATCGAATTAAAATATAATATTTTTTAAAGTATTTTGATCAAAATAAATTTTTACAAATTTGTAATATAAAACAAGTATTTTAATAATAATAATATCAATTATTATAATTTATAATAACATATGTGATTTATTTGTTAAAAATTATATGCTTTATTTTAGTACATTCAAACAGAGACCGGCACTCTGAGGAGGGGTTGTCTGAATGAATTCCAAAATCCTAAATTTGAGAAAATTAGAATAATTAAAAGTCCAATTATCTAATTCGGGTGTTTGGTTGGATTTCAAAATTCAGAATTGAAGGAAGTGGACAATTCCTTTTTTTTTAATTTTGGTTTTGAATTTCGAAAATTTTGAGAGGAATTCATCTAATTTTTGGGAATTATAGTGAGACCCACACATTAAATGATGGATTTATATAATATTTAAACTATATTTAAATTTTTTATTTTAAACTTAATTTACGTGTTTTTTAATTTTAAAATATTTATTTAACTAAAAATATTTTTTAAAAAAATTATAATTTTAAGTTTATAAAATTATTGTTTTATTTGTTAAGTAAAATATAATAAATAAATCTTGAATTAATTGTATTTTATTTATATAATTATCTGGTCATTTTAATAATTATATTACTTTTCGAAATAATAAATTAAATTTATAAGAAAATAAGTATTTTACGTATATAAAATTATTTAACAAAAAATAAATTAAATAAATTCTAAATTAATTGTATTATAATTATAAAATTCTTTATTTTAGGCCATTTTTTATTTATATTTATTTTAAAATTAACTTAGTATTTTCTAATATTAATATATTTTTTATTTTTTTTAGTTATAAATAAAGTTTAAATTTTTAATATATATATATATATATTGTGTTTATAAATTATATTTATAATTTTAATTTTGTACGAAAATTAATATTAAATTTAATATATTTTTTAAATTAAGAGAATTAATTAATTTCTAATTTCATTAAAAAATATTCATTCAAATACTGAAATTAAATAATTCTAATAATTCTCTCTATTTTTTGAAATTGAAACAATTAACTAATTTCTCGATTTTAAATTAAAAATTCATCAAACAGTCTCTTAATGCGGGGAATTTGCAAAATGACAAATGAGGGGCAGCTGACGCAAGGCCAACCCCCGAATGTACGATTTGATTCCATCTGCTTGTCTGATCTCAGCCGAAAGCCGACCGTCTTGGTCCGAGTCCGCATCCAACCGTATGATATTTTATAACCAAATCCCTAGAAAAAATATAAAATAAAGTAATAGGCATGGAGTAGTCAACAAGCACATTGAATTACGTGAGGCGTCAAACATCATCAGCTCTAGTGATGGATTGGCTTTTGCCAAAAGAGCAGCAAGAGCAATTCGCTTAACCATCTCACCTGTAATTAGGATTATGTATTATCCGGTTCAAACCGAATAAATTCATCGAACCCAAACCCAAATCGAATTACATATTATATATAAATATATAATATTAATTTTAATTTTAGTTTTTTATTTTAATTTAAATATAATTAAATTTAAATTTTAAAAATAAAATTGATTCGAATTTGATTTATATAATATTCGGTTCAGTTTGATTTTTGATTTCGAAAATTCAAAAATTTCAGTTTAATTTATTTAATTTGGTTCGATCCGATTTTAACCGAATGCACATCCCCTAGTCACAAGAACTGATGCTGCCTTGATTTTCTAATGGGTCAACCAGTCACTTATTAATTTGGCAATTTAATTAATTATGTGCATTGATTTTGAACAATTTGCGATTATATGTTTCAAAAATAATTTTCAAATTGCTTAATGACGCAAAGATAATGATCCGGAATCTTGTTTATAATCAGCCATGAGCCACGATTATCGTTTGACCATGCCTCCGAGGTTTGCTTACTTGGCCGCTGTAGGAAATCATAATTTCTAAATTTAAGAACACCTTATTTGTCATAAATTACTGTTTATTATATAATTAACTGGTAAATTTTATTACCTTAAAAATAGGATTTCATAAAAATTATTTAAGAAAAAAAAAATACAAAATTCCTCCCATAAAAGAATACTCTGGAGAGGCGTAATAGTGCCCCCGCCGTGCACGGAGGGACTTGGAAAGAGATACCTTGTTCGCTGCTCCAAACCGCGCACCTAAAAGACAGCCACGCCTCGCGATGCGTGCTATCCGTGTATTCTGCCGCGAGAACGAGAGCGTAGGCTGTTCAGTGACGAACATTGGATCCATTCGCCCCGAATAAGGAGCCCGAGTGGGGCCCGGCGCGATGGGCCACACGCCCACGGAACCCTGGCGCCCGCGGGCGCCAGCGGCGCGCCACAGCGCCTTGCTTTCGCGCTCGATTACGGCGCCTCGCTTGTTTTCAGAAGACAATTAACTTAAATTTTGAAAAATTAAATTAAATTATATATTAATTACAGCCGCTAATTTATCACGACCTTAATTGCAGCCATTTCCTCGTCCCCCATTCAACCCCATTTGCTCATCGTTTGAACGGAGAGAAAAAATTTAGACCCCCACCCCACGAAATATTCTTCCTATAAATATTCCCAAAAAGCACGGAGAAAAAAAAATCCTCGCACAAAAATTTTCCCCAAATCCTTCTTCTTCTTCTTCCTCCTCTTCTCTCCCCGATCTGATCGATCGTCGCGGAACCCAGGGAATAGGCGATTTCCGAGGTTTCGATCTGGTTCCGTCGGGCTTCCGGCCGATCGATAGCCGCTTCGCGAGCTCGATGCCGGAGAACAGGCAGGCGGCGAGCAATGCAGATGGTGGCATTGAAGGTCGCTTCTTGTTCTTGGTTTTGATCCGGTTTTTGGAATCTTTTTTTTCTGTGGGTTTTTGTTGTTTTCTTTCCATTTTTTATGATTTGGGTTTGGTTTCCTTTTCAAGAACTCTGTTAATGTTACTTGGATCGCTGTTTTTCCATATTCTCTTGCATTTTGGGGGCGGGGGGGGGTGGGGTGCGGGGTGGGGGTTTGGGGGGCAAATGAGAATTAGGGGAAGTGAGTTTGAGTAGGTTTATGATTTTGTTTGTGATACATAGAATCCATGCGGCGATTGAAAGTGGAGGATGATCAAGAGCAGCAAAGCCCGTACCCTGATCGGCCAGGCGAGCCGGACTGCATATACTATTTAAGGACTGGGTTGTGTGGATATGGAAGCAATTGCCGGTATAATCATCCTACTTACATTGGCCAGGTGAGCACTCCTGTATATTTGTTTTCTTGATGAGATGGGGATGTATTGGTTCAGTTCTTGATCTTGTAGATTTGCAGTGCTGAACTGTGATGCCGAATGTTTGTTGGTTTTGTCAGGGAACTCAGTATGCTGGTGATCTTCCAGAAAGAGCAGGCCAACCTGATTGCCAGGTACACACTAATGTTTACCTCTCTGGTTATTTTTCTTCCAAGTTTTTCATTGAGGGAGGGTTCTTTAGAAGGCCATTTCATTTCATTTCCATAACTATGAACACAGGAAGAAGCCACATGGAGTGTATTAATCTGACATAGGATCTTTTCAGCATCAGCTCATAGATGCCATAGTTAGAAGCTTTAGTGACTGTGCATATGCAGTCAAAGAGTGAAACATTTCTTTGAAGTTGTTGCTAACTGTAATCGGTAGAGTATTACTAAATATGTTGCAAGGGATGTCCATCTTCTGAAAATTCTGATCATGTTATGGAGAAAATAGTTTGTTGTGCTCCTAGCTATGTGTTATACAATGCTGCATTTTTTTTCTAACCCTCCACTTAGATTCTCAAGAGTTAATCTATCAACTTAGTTTTTTACATTTATTTTTTTAGGAATTTGGACTCGGATCTGTGTGCAGCAGGCTATTTAACTTGCTTCTGAGGCAATTATGTGGTTGTTTATAGTTTCTGGATTCATAATTGCCAACTTTAGTATGTAACTAATTATGGTCATGACTCATGTGAATATATATATATCTGGATTTTGGACCAAATATGCACTTTGTTACAATGATTACAGATTAGTTTACTATATAGGCAACTAAGAAATACTCTAATGTGTAGTGACATAATTAGTCATGATTGTTTTCTTGCAAACCTGGTTTGGATGGTCTAGAATGGGTTCCGCACTGGGTGACTGATTCTGGATCCCACCTTTTCCACATTTCACACTCTAACTGTTACCTAATTTCTTCTTCCTATTTAATGGCCTTTTAGAAACTCAATTTCATGCTTCAGAGGAGTGTCCTCCAAACCATTGGTGTAAGTACGCGGCTTGTTTCTACATTTGCAAGATAGCTATAAACTTCCTTTCTGGTCTTCATCTAAAGCCACCAGTCTGCATACTGCTAGGTGATGTAAGTAACAAATATATGGGATTTGTGGTTTAAACTTAAGAGCTCTGATTGATCATCTCATGCTTGCTGCATATTTGAAATAATTCTCCTTTGGAGTTGAACATGTAGACCTAATCTATTGTTTATGTTGTTCTTGCAGTATTTTCTGAAGACAGGGACTTGTAAATTTGGGGTGAGATGTAAATATCATCATCCACATGACAAGCATGATTCACGGCCAGTTATGCTAAACATTTGTGGTCTACCAATGCGTGAGGTGCTCATGTCCTATTTCTTTTGGCTAGCATTTTCTAGTGCCTTAATTTGTTTTGATTGAATAACAATTTCAAATATTTCACTCATTTGTAATGTTCTTTTTCCCATACTTGTCAGGATGAAAAATCATGTCCATATTACATGAGAACTGGTTCCTGCAAGTTTGGGATTGCCTGCAAGTTCCATCATCCTCAGCCTACTACTCTAGGGGCTGTATTCCCTGCAACTGGTTCCTCGGGCTATGGACCTCCTGGATCAACTGTGGCAACTGAATCAAGTCTATCTTTAATAAGTGGACTTTCAACATGGTCATTATCAAGGCCCCTGTATATGTTCAATCCACGAATGCAGGGCCTCTCTACGTACATGCCTGTAGCAATTCCTCCCTCCCAAAGTGTCATTCCTGTGCAACAAGGTTGGACCACTTACATGGTGAGTGTAAACCTATACAAGTTAAGGAGGGACTCCATGAGGGTATTTCTATCATTATTTAGGTATTACTCATCTGTACAATTAGATGCCATCAAGTTTGGTGATATGCTTAATTGTTGGCAGCCTGACCTTTCTGTAAATGCGACATCAGCCTAACTTATTACTCACCCATTTAGATTGATTACTGGTAGATAGTGAGATTTGGGATGTAATGAAAGAGCTCATGAAGTGCAGATCATATCAGTTTGAGCACCTAGGGGGTGTTTGGTTGCAGACTCCCATACCCTAGTCCGACTATCTACCAAACGACAAAGTTAGTCTGACTAGCAATTTGGTTGTTTTTTTTTAAAAATTACCTGAATGGCCTTAGCTACTCTTTCATCCCAACATTAGTCTGACTAGCAATTGGTTCATTGTTAATTCTACTTTGTCTTCTTTATTAGTTATATTTGTATAATATAATTATGGTTATCATTATTTTTAATTTATTTGTTTTAATTTGTTGTTAAATTAAATTATTTATAAAAATTAATTATTCAATATAAAATTATTGTAGGGGCAATTTTGAAAACAAAAAATAATAGTCTTCCACTAGTCAGATTAGCAATCAAATGCCTAAAAGATAGTCTGAATATTTTTTCCCTAATTAGTCAACTATCCTAGATCATCTCAAACCAAACGCTCCTATCGAATCTATCTTTTTAGTCTTTTGATGCATGTAGAGCTTCAGTATTTTAACTGTGATAAAGAACCTCAATATCAAGTCTAAATTTGAAAATATTTCTCTTTGCCGTTTGACTTTCATGCATATGCAAGTCTCAGCGTATGCTTATGGCATTACTATTGCTTTTCAATGTTATTTCATTTCTTGCAAATGCTAAGCTTCATGTATTGTCTTGTGTGCTAACTTGATTTCCTGATGGCCAATTTGGCTTTTGTTGATTCTTCTTTTCAGTATAGTTCATGCATGTTTTCTTCCTTGCGATAGACAACTTTGTATAGTGCCCATATTCATATTCTTCTGTCTGAAATTTGTGATGCACATTCATAGAGCAGTGGTTCCTTGAGAAAAAACAAAAAAAATGAAGCAACTACAAGCTAATGAGTTGCAAAATGCTATTATCTGAGTTCGTTCCTTTGCTTGCTACTAGTCTTAGTGATGCCTTCTCTGTAAACAGGGTACTCTAGGCCATGTGCCATCTATTGATGTTCTTGGCATTGGTCCAATATCCAACTCTAAACTGGATCTGCAGTCTGGTTCCAGCAATCAAGTACATTTCCCTGAAAGACCTGACCAGCCTGAATGCCAACACTATATGAAAACTGGAAGTTGTAGATATGGGACATCATGCAAGTACCATCATCCAAAGGAGAGAATCACTGCACTAGCTAACTGCACGCTTGGACCCCTTGGACTCCCTCTCAGACCAGTAATCACATTTCCCAGTTTATCTTCTCTTTTATTCACATTAGCTTCTCAAATTTCTGGCTTCCAATTGTCTGACTAAATCTACATTTTGACTTGATTTCCAAGGGTCAAGCTGTTTGCACATTTTACAGTATGTACGGAAGCTGCAAGTATGGTACAGCTTGCAGATTTGACCATCCCTTGGTAGGATACTACAGTTTTGGCTTGCCTGCCTTCTCTATGCCAGAGTCTTCACCTACCTTCTCTAACCAAAGGAACTCTCAAGCTTTGTGGACACCAGCGGAAACTTCGGCACCCAAAGCTTCAAAGGTAAATGAGCACCTTGTGAATTATGAGGCAAACAATAGAGAGCGGGATGCAGATAAGGAGGTGGATGGCATTCATTCTGCGCGAACTTCATCTTCGCATGTGGTGCCTTATATTGAGTCTGCACAAGATCATGCCAATTAATATAAGTGCCTGTCTCAATTTTTTAAAATGCATTTTGCAGAAAGTTTTCTGCATTTTTCTTGCTTCTTGCGCTGGATTTCTTGGTGCTGAATAAAATGCAGATGAAAAATGTAAGTCCATATAACTTATTTTTGTCAAACCAAAAATGACACGAATTTACTTCAAGATGAAAGAGACATTTTTCGGGCGCTCTCATTTAATTTTGGTTATGGTTTTATTTCTCACGAGCTTTTATGCCTCCTTCGGAATTTAAAAATCCAATTATAGGCCTATATTTATTTGCCAAAAAAACTAATTAAAATTAGTATGATTTCAACAAAAACAAATACTATGGAAACTAGAATTTACAGTTTTTCCCAGGAATTTAAATTTCTTGCGAAACAAACATTAAAATTTTAAATTTTCAGAATTTTAATTTCGAAGATTTAATATGTAAATCTAAGCAAAGCTTCTGCCGCCGAATCAATGGCAAATTTTGATACACAAAACACTGACCTAGTCCGCTCCGCTAGCAATCCTCCGGTAGGATGCCCACCCAGCTAAGAAAATATGAACCTAACTACCCAGTAAACTATCAACTCTCGAGAAAAGACCTTATATGGATTATGCACCCCTAAGATGCACAAAAATTATCACCGTTCAACAGAAAAACATGGAAGTGCGAACTTTCTCATGCAGCTCAGGGAGCTCTTGAAATGGTTTTCCAGATGCATCCGGCCCTCGTCCTGAAGAGTTATCTGTGCTTTCAAACTTGATAAACTGTGACACCTGCTGTGCTGCCAGATGTGCATAACATATGGGGGCCACTGCAACAAAAAAAGGAAAGAAAATGGGGCAACATCATCACCTTAAACGACAGAAATAGAAAAAGCAGCAAGCTCTAAAGTAGAATGTATCTGCCAGTCTTACCAATGGATGTTGCAGCTGTACTTCTCTGGCACCTGGAACATGGGTGACAAATATACTTGGGTTTAGTAGTTGCAAAACTCAGAATGCACTCAGATATCTTGGCATCAACCACTTACACATATGAGAGTGAATGCACAAGCTGTTGCAGATCATCAGGCGAGAAACCAATCTCATCAAGCAACACGTGGTAATGTGCTGGCCTTGATGTACCCTTTCAGCAATACATTAAAAGGTCATTTCTTACAGTTAACAAAAATACCAAAAAAGTTGTCAAACAATGTCTCATTAATGCATGCAACAACCAGTGAAGTTCTATAAATGCATCCATTTGTTGGACATAGATATGCAATACAGCTGATAGAAACTTGTTAAAAAATAGATGACTTACAATCATTCCAGCGTGAGCACACATATAGAAGTCGTAGTACCTTGGATGAACCACTGTACTATCAACAACAGTCCCTGCCACATAAAAAATAGTTCAGACCAAAATTTAAGAGCAAGACAAGAACATTATTCATGATCAGGATGATAGCTATACCAGGTGGAACATTATCAGGGCTACCATCTTGAAAAAATTTTGTGTGATGGTTCTTCTGTGCCACAATTAAACTACACTTTGGTAGTGGACCATCTCCTAGACTTGCATAAGCCTGCAATGAAATATCTTTTTGAGAATGATAAAATTCAAAAAATGGCAAAAGAATTATATAAAAGGGTGATATTAACACCTTAATAATTTGCTCAAGCTCAATGTTTAGAACTTGGTAGAATTGAGATTCACTGACACCATCCCTACAGATTGAAAGAAATGAACAGGAACTACTGAAGATTAAAGAACCAGCATATTTGACGAGGACTTGGAAAATGCATGATAAGATAGCAAAACTAAGCAAATATGATTCTGAAAAGGAAACTTTGCAAAAAAAATTTTGCCTCACAAAATGACTGAGGCAACTATTCTCCAATAGAAATTTGTTCAGCAAATCAACCATCATAGAAAATGGAAAACAATCACAACCATAAATAAATTTATCAGTAATGATTTGGATAATTGTAAAGTTTTTGCAAGTCCATCGATTTTCTTTCCAGAATGTAACAGTTAAACCTAAAAGATTCAAGCAAAAAAATAATGTCAAAGCATTGATGAATTGTCAAGGATAGATTGAGCAAATATGAAATGAAATATGATGTGACTTAAATCAAGCAAAGAATGTAGTGATAGCCTTTTGGTAAAACCCACACCGAACTAGAGCTAGAACTATATATCTACAGGAAGTACTCTAAAGTCCAAAATAATACCTGAAAATGACAATTTGCTCTGGTTTCCTACCACCGCTAGTACGATAGAAATCCAAAAATAGCTCCCTGATAATCCAATAGTGAAACATATTTATCTAGGAATCCTCATATTTATTTTGGAAATAGAAGGGTAACTAGATTGTCTGAAAGGCATCAATAGTGTGGCTTCATGGTATTTATGAACTTACCAATCCAAAATAAAGAAATAAAGAGTTCGAAATTTTTGAAATAACATCACTAGAAAAGACTGAAAACTCACCTCATAATTCCATCATGTTGTCCATTTGGTAGACGTTTGTACAAACAATCTAACATTTCCAGCTTGGGAGACTGTGTTCTTACCGATGCTCGATATCTTGAAATTAATGGCCAATGTCTAGAACCTACCACCTAAGAATGCATATAGAAAATGTAATTTCATGCACAATCTTGACAATGTTAACAAAATAAAAGCCAGAAATGGATGGGGAATATCAAGGAACTCGAAAAGGCAACAAGAAGCTTTCTTACTGCAGCAATGGATGGGATGTCTGACCGACCAGGAGATCCATGAGACACATCCATTCCCAAAATCATAGTAGGTATTTTGTTAATTAAGGGGAAAGTAAGTGAATGCTCAACATCCAACAAAGAGTTTGTGCCACCAAGCTGACAAAATAGCATGAAAACACAGAATAGTTGAAATTAATATTAACATGTGTGATAAAAGCAATCCATACATTTTAATCATCACAAACCTTGGAATTTATCTTCAGAAGGACATTGGTCAAATATTGGTCATTGACTCTTGTAGGAGCAATGCACTGTGTAACTATACCAATATCAGCAAGATTTTTCTTCTTCCAAGGCCCTTAAACATTAGAAACAGATTATGTATTTTTTTGATGTTATTCATTGCTGTATTTCAACGTAAGGCCTGACTTACCATAGATATCAGAGTTCTTTCTTTCTGGCAAAATGCACAAAAGAAATTGTGGTGGCCCAGGAATCCTTGCTATTACCTGTTCAAACATTTTTTCAACTCTAACTACTGGTCCAGCTCTAACCCATTGTCGTTCTTCTTCAATTAATGTGTATGGGCGCTCAATATGCTGCATAAACCAAGCAGAATTTGTTAGAACCTGAGTTTTAACCTTTTTTATGAGAAAAGTATTTCAGCCAAACTTTCATCCAAACATATTTTATCAAGAAACATACAATTCCTTTATTCCGTCCACAACTGATAAGCTCTCGGGAAATATGACTCATATCGCAGTGTGCTGAAAAGTTGACAATAGCCCAGCGCTCAATACGTATTGGAGCCCAAAACCTCTGGGAAAGAACGGGACACATGAGAATTTTTTGTAATAATAACAAAACATTATATAAATGCCATGAATTACAGAACATCCAACCTTGTTAGTGAAATTCCATCTCGCATTGCGAGGAAAGCAGTCTTCCATGTTTCCAACCTTCAGCTGTAGTAAGACCAAAAAGAAAAAGTAACTAAACAAGAGCAGGAGAAATAAAATCCATATGCAAATAATAAACAAATAACGTAAATAAATCACCGTTGGTGCAGCAAGTACACGGCCATCCAGCTTTATGAGTTCACTGTCAATGGAGATTCCACACGAAGACAAAATTGGATCTTGATTATAATGATTGTTTCTCACTGCCTGCAAAACTCAATTTTGAAGTGAGAATGACAGATAAGATACTAAAAACAAAAATTAAAGAAATGTACAAAAGAAACCTACATTGGTTACAACTTTTATCCGTTCTTGAGGCTTCTGCCTTGATTTCTCCACTAAGGAAGCCCTTTGTTGACTGGATAATGCTTTTTTGTAATGTTGCAGAGGAACAAGATAACATAGCTGCAATGTATGTTACTACAATATATCAACCAAGGCTTTATGTGCACTTCAAACAAAGGAGAAAAATAAGATATTTTCAGAAACCTCAATCGGAAGATAGTTAGGACGCTTTGGTTTCCCCACATCAAGACAGGGGACATGTGCTGACCATGTCAGCTCAAGTTTCTTGTACCCAGTAAAGTATTCAAAAACACTGAGCTCCACGTTCTGCTCCTCTACATCACCATCTCTTACCTTCTTGGAGAACCTATGAGCAGACTGGACTATAACATATATAAATCCTGAATGCAAGGAGATTATCTCAAAACCAAGCATGTCAAGACATACATTTGTCTGTTGCATGGCAACTCACTTAAACCAATTATCTTAAACTCCATGCTACTGTGTATAGCCTTCACCCTCATATTTTTCAGCATCCGCTTTGCCTGGAAGTACAGAACAATAACATCAAATGTTCATGAGATATACAAACAACAAGATGAATTTTCTCCATGCTACTATCAATATGGATGCATTATACCTTAACCCAGTCAATGTCACGAATGTCCCTAGCATTCTGATTTTTCTTCAAAAATTCAACAACTGGCCCAGGAGTCAAGATCATTGTAGTGGAAACGTCTGCATAAATAATAGCATCAGTAGATGGACACAAAGTACCGGACATAAAAAAGCAGCACTTGGGAGGTCAAGAATCAACATAATTTGCAATACCCATATTCAGTGATAAACCACCATGTGTGGGGTGGAAGCTTGAGTGGAATCCACGGCATCCAGAAACTCCACCACCTAAATCAGAGTAATTCCTAGGATCTGCACTAAAAAAAGATTGTCTGACAAGAAGGCAACCCCTGTCATTGTACAAGCACAATTAAACAACGCACAAGTTTTAGTTACTAACAAAAGTAAAAACATGATAATTTAAATTAGCCATGGATGAAGCATTATACAGTAACCTCTTTGCTTGTTGTTGTCTTAAGATGATGTCAAGCACTCTTAGAGCATCTTGCATATACTCAGACTTGCTTCCTCGAAGTGCATCTGTGATAGACTTCATGGATATCTTGGCAGCAAAGTTTATCTCAACTTTATATGTTTTGGAAAGATAAGTGCGCTTTGATCGCTTTCGATCACTTTCACTAGGATTCCCACCACCAGGGATTCCTCCAGCAGACCTAGAATAATGGCAGTCAAATAAAACAGCTGACATGTCCCAAAGGGAGTACATAAAATGTTGTCCAAGTCTTATACCTGGCTGATGTTTCCTCTAACAGAACTGTGAATTCAAATTTTTTCTGTGGAAGAGGACCAACAGTGAACATACTTTTCTCACCGTCATATGCAAAATCTTTTCCAGCAAGCTCTGAGCTATAGGTTTGGAAGAGCATATCCATGATCTTTCTTCCAATCCCTTTACCCTCAACATCATGCCTGTCTTCAGATTTAATAGCAACCTAATGCATCAGAGGTAACATTATAGAATTGCAATCAAGCAAAATTCTGTAGGAAACCAGCATAGACTATCAGATGCATACGCTATAGTGGTAGAACACTACATCTTGACCAGCAAGTCTAACCGAAAAGTGATTTGAAAGCAGCTTTATTGGATGCCCATCTCTACCAACACCAGGCCTATGCATTGGAAGGCATCTTATAATATTTGGCTTATTATGAAGCTGCCTTTCTTGTTGAGGGACAACATTTGGTGGTATAACTGGAGGAGGTGGGGGCAACTCTTCTTCCGGAGTCTGTTGCCTTGATGAAGACATGCTGAAAAGTACGGAAGTAAAGACAGATCCAAAATCAACATTGTCTTCTACAATATAAGATTACAAACTACACAAGCTTTTATTAAAGATGACATACAAAATTAGATATGAGCAAGTAGAATATATAAGAGAGAAGATTGGCAGCCACCAGACTGCATTAAGCTCCATAATAAAGGAAAGAACATAAAAAAGAACCAGCTAAAGGGAAAGTAATTTAAGATATAAAATCTCAACATCAAATAAGATAAGACTGACCAAGCAAGCCCATACTCAAGCTTGCGTTGAATTCTAATTAGTGGGCTCCAATTTAGCCAAGTTTGGCGTTAGTTTTGATGTGATGCTCATGCTCAGCTTATGCGAGACCTAGCGGAGCTTCAGCAGGCTTCATGATTTTGTTGAACCCTACCCAGCTCCCCGATGTTGAAAATAAATAATGTTTGTGAGAATCAAATGCACCTTTTAGGAGCAAGAAACCAATTGATACTAAAGTTGCAACACATTTAGGTATTCAGCTCAATTAACACCTGGATTTTCTACAGTTTAACAAAAACAAATCAACGAATAGGAGTAAGCTCCCCATAGAAAGAAATGGTAGGCTAAGGATGACTACAATCACAATTTTTTTTCACTGATGGAGAAGACAAAACCAATCTTGAGGCAAACCGAGGAAAAAAATTCACAAAAAAGGAAAGAAAATAATGCGACACTAAAAGAAAATCTACGAATCATTAAAATGCAAACCGGATACAACTGAAATATATAGAACGCTCAAACATGGAATACCTTAAAACAAAAGGAGAAAAAAAATCCCTACTCTAGATAAGGATTCAAACCCATATATTCGACATCAAACAAGGACATATATTATCTGGGTAAAAGAAATCTGAGAATGCACCAACCCTATATCCCGAAAACATGAACAAGAACCACGAAATCCAACCCAAAAAACACCGGCTCCTGCAAATCCGGACCAGAAATCATCAACATTGCCCTCAAAACAAATCAAATAACTGCATAAGCACCAAAATCAACAGCATCCACACAAAAGATCGCATGCAAACAAGAAAAAGGGGAAAACCCAAAACCCTGAATCGCTGCACGAAATCGAAGAGGAACAACATACAATGGGAAAGATCCGATGCCAGGGAGAAGACATACTTGCGTGCTATTTCCAGCAAGACATTGGCACCAGAATCCGAGAACTCTTCTCCGTCTTCAACCTTCCCTCTGTCGCCGGTTCTTTGTGTGGGTTTGGAGAGGAGGGAAACCGAAAAGGAACAGTGAAAGTGCGACGTCTAAAGGGTTTTAATTTATATTAAAATAAGAGAATTTATTAGTTCTCTTTTTTGCCGATTTGCCACATCGGAATGATTAGAGCTTCTGGATCCGGTAAATCGTTTAGGGGTTGTTTGTATTGGGATCAGGAACAGGATTAACTCGTTTCAAAAAAAAAAAAAAAATTTATTATTTTATGTTATTATTAAATTAAATTATTATAAAATTAAATAGTTTTTTGAATTTTAAATTATTTAAATCTTAATTTTAATAAAAAAAATATTATTTTATAAAAGTAGTTCACTAATCTTGATCTTGACCTTGACCTCCAACCAAATGGTCCCTTAGACCTTTGGCTTCGCCCAGCTGGCTTGCTGCTACCTAGGTCCCCATTTGATTTGAAATAATCTTAATTTAATATAATTAATTTTTAATACAACTATTAATTTTAATTATACTATTAATTTAAATATTATTTAAGATTAATATAGAATTGATGCGACTAGGCCATAGAGATATGATATATGAATATTATTTTTAAAGAATCAATTACATATAATTTATTAAAATCTTACCTTTTTATTTTTTAAATTTAAAAAATCACATATAATTTATCAAAAATTTTTAAAATTGAATATTTCTCTTTCGAACTTAAAATTAAATCTTTTTTACATTACCGGATATCTTGTAAAAATTTCATCATGTATATACTTATCATTAGTATAAAAAATATTTAAAAAATATATATTATTTAACATCATTCGAACTAAAATAAAAAAATGAATATACTCCTAACTTAGTTAGAAAAGACTTCTGTAGTTATATCATTATTACAAAAAATCCTTTCTTATACAATTAACTCATATTAAATTTCAGTCTAAAATACAAAATTATTATTTTGCCCTTAGTTGATTTAAACTAACTTCAGTCATGTCGCCATGGATGACATCTCTCACACTATTTCTAGCTTAGTAATTGAGAAAAATGGCATGAAATTTAGGAAGAATAAGGGCATATTTATTTGGTATGGTTTTAAATTTTGTGTTTATTATAAATTTGTAAAGTTTATATGTAATTTTTTTAAAAAAAATTATTCTAATTTATGAAAATTGATAATAACTAATGGATGTAAAATTCAATGATTATCAAAGAATATTTTTAAAAAAGATTGTAGATCTCGCAGAATAATAAAAAAAGAAATACTCGAGATAAAAATATGTAGTTTAGAAAAAATAAATAATATAATATAAATAAAATATGAACTAATAATAAAATGGTAATAATAGGATTTGAGTGGAAAAAAAGTATATAAAAAAAGCAGATAAATTTAAAAAATCAAAACAATTTAAAAATATTTTTCAAAACTAATATCTCAATTTTTTTTTTAAAAAATATAGTTTAAAATAATATTTCTAATAGTTTATCAACAGACCCAAGGAGTTTTCTATCCCGGAAGAGGGTTTTTTTCAAGGTTTACAGTTTCGGGTGGAACCGTAATGAAACCGCAGGTTTCGGATCGGTTAGGGTTTACTGTTCATCACCAACGAACGCAGGCGAGAGCGCGCGGGGGCGGGAGCTCGCCGGGCTAGCGCACGGGCGGGCGGGAGCTCGCCGGGATCGCACGCCAAGGTGGGAGCTCGCCGAGATCGCACGCGGGCGAGCGTGAGCTCGCCGGGCTCGAGAGTGAGCGGGCGGGAGCTCGCCGAGCTCGTGTGCGGGGGCGTGAGCTCGCCGAGATCACGCGCGCGAGCGGGAGCTCCCCGGGCTCAAGCGCGGGCGGGCGGGAGCTCGCCAGGCTCGAGCACGGGCGGCGGCCGGGAGCTCATTGGGCTCGAGCGCGAGCGGGCGGGAGAGCGGGCCGAGCTCGCGCGGGTTGGGGCGAGGGGGTGGGGGGGGGGTGTCTTGGGGCGTGGGGAGGACCTCGCGTCGGCTTCGTGTCCGAGCGACTCTGTGCACTCGCTAGTCTACCGCCGTTCTCTCGTCTATCTCGTGCCCTCACTGACCTGACCCGTACTCCTGCAAGATGAGGCTGGCCTTACACTTGGGCCAGTGTTATCGCTAATTTGATTTCGACGTTCTTATCGGTTTTTGTCGGATACTGTTCACGTACATAATATTATTCACGTAATTATTCATTATTTTTAAAAAATTTTAAATATATTATAATTTTTTAATTTGAAGTTAAAAAATAATTGAAATAAAGTTAAATTTTAGTCAAAATATAATTTTCATTTTGGACCTTCGATATATGGTTATACTTCAGAACCGCTGCCATGAGATCGCGCAGAGCTAATTGTTCTGATTCATATGCCCACAAATGCTCGTCTGGATCATTTAGGTACTGAATTTGTAATTTCACACCCAAGTATTCCAAACTCAACTGATGATGATTATGATGATTAGTTGTATTATTTTAGAATTTATAAATTATGTATATATGAAGTACATTTTAATGAAAAGTTAAATGTGTTTATGTTAATTTTTAACTTTTAATCATATTCATATTATTTCTTGTATGTTTTTTTAATACACTAATATATATTAAAAATAGACTATATCAGTTACTAACTATCAAAATTAATATTAATTAACTAAAATAATATTTAATATTATGGTAAAATTAAGTATAAATTCATTCTTAATTTTTCAAATTTTTTCATTTTTTTTCAATATTTTATCGTATTTTTTATTTGAAGTCAAAGTACAGTCAAAGTATAGTCAAATTCTGGTCAACACTTAATTAATAATTTTAAAAAATCTTTCGGCCGAAACCGAAACGATAGAAAGTAAAACCGAAACGGTCGAAACATATCGGTTTCGCTAGATCCCGAAATCGAAATCGATACCGAAACAGCAAACCTTGATTTTTTCACATGGCTTAAGCTTGGATTACCTGAACGGCCAGAAATACCGTCCACCAAATGAGACCTATTGTAACAGGGCAAGTGGAGACTGTAGTTATTACTTACAAACGGATGGAAATTTTGAGCTCGTGAAATGGGGAAACGAATAATTTTTTCCATTTATTTTGTAAATTGCAATAAGCCTGTAGCGGCGGACTATGTTCGCGAAGCAGCAGGCGGTCCAAGCTCCTTAATGATCGAATGCTTTGGAGGATATTTTTTTCGCAATTTTTGAGAGAGAATTTCAGTTTTTTTTTTTCTTGAGATAAATGCAAATTCAATTTCTTAATAATATTCACCTTTTTTTTTTCTTCGCTATAAAATCTCAAGGTTCCAAAGCAAAACGGGGTTTTCAAAAAAAATTCCGTTAAAGAAGAAAACGTTCTTATTTAGGGCCCTTGAATACTTTGGAAAAAAAATTTATACAAAATTATTTTCGATGGGATCTAGAGCTGCATGCACGCCCAAATACCCAATTCCCGTTATGGCAATAATAAAAAAAAGAATTTATCATAAATACTTCTCCAAATTCTAAATATGTTTTTTCAAAAACCTCTCTAATAAAGTATACGCAACAAAATTTTTGAATTATTTCTAGTTAAGGTCAACCAAAAACGTAAAATCTTAAAGTACAAAAATTACTTCTTTAAAATAAAACAATGGAAAAAAGTATAATTTGTAGATTATTTTTAGAATTTTTAACAATAAATCACTTATTTTATTATAAATTTGTGAAAAATTAGGAAGAATAAGGGCATATTTATTTGGTAGGGTTTTAAAATTTCGTGTTTATTATAAATTTTTCTATTGGTTAAACTTTAAAATTTTAAATTTTAGAGATTACCCACTGAATTTTATATTTAAATAAAAATTTAAAAAAATATAACTTTGAATTTCATAATTTAATAAAATAAATACAAAATTTTAAAATTTTAGAATTACATATTTTATAAAATAAGCATATTATCACAACCTTCAAATTTATAATTTTAAATTTACAGACAGTAACATTTTTAAAATGTTAAAATTTTACGAAACAAATATTTCTAAAAGTTTATTTTTTTCGAGGGATTTCGAAACAGTTAAATTTTTAAAATTTTAAAATGATAAAATTAGGTGTTTATTATATAACATTTTAAAATTTTGAAACTCCCAAATTTTAGTAATGGTAGAAGTTGCATATTTTTCAAAATTAGTTATATTTTAAAATTATGAAATGTAAAATTTAATATGTATGATTATATATTAAAATTTAATTAAATAAAATACAAAACTTATAATTTTATAATTTAAAAATGGAGTCCGAACTAATTAAATTATTGATATTTGCAAAACAATCCCTGCGCTGCACATGGAGGCCAAGGTAGGCCCGACACTCACTTCCAAGTCATTTCGGCCTCGTTTGTTTTGGGATCAAGATTAGTATTAGCTCGTTTCAGAATTATTTTTTTTATTATAAAATTAATATTTATTATTTTATATAATTATTAAATTAAATTATTATAAATAAATAAATAAAATTTTGAACTTTAAATTATTGAAGCCTTAATTTTGATAAAAATATATTAATTTACAAAAATAATTTACTAATATTGATCTCGACCTTGACCTCCAACCAAATAGCCCTTTCAAATCAAAGTTGGCTTATCTGCTGGCAATAATACATACAAGGTAAATACCCCTACGGTGTTAAGAGAAGTGACAAACAAGAGAGGATGATAACCAAATATTTTTCACTAATGACAAGATGACACCGAGGCAACATAGCTGCAACCTAAAATTTTATCTAAATATTTTTCGATAAATGCATGGGTTTATGCAGAGTTCTCTTGTATATTGCCCGTTGTCACTCGGATTTGTACTTGAACCAGTGCTGATTATTTTTACAATCAAACAAGAAGCCAACCATATAAGCTAAACAATAGAATAATAGACGGCAAGTGGCAGTCGAAAAGAAGTATCCAAAGCAGCTTCTTCTCTGCGTTCATTTTCTGTACGCACTACAAATTGTTCGACCTCCGATCCATTGATTATTATGCAACA
The DNA here is from genome assembly GCA_005019695.1 of Trichopus zeylanicus subsp. travancoricus. NCBI lineage: Eukaryota > Viridiplantae > Streptophyta > Magnoliopsida > Dioscoreales > Dioscoreaceae > Trichopus > Trichopus zeylanicus. The sequence goes on from RXID01014946.1 coordinate 137,119, forward strand.
GGCTAACAGGAATTCATCAATGGATTAAAAAACATAAAACATCCATTTGGTTTGGAATCAAAATAAATATCAAAATTAAAATTAATAAATCACTTTTATAAACTAATATATTTTTATTAAAATTAATACTTCGATAATTTAAAATTTTAAAAAGTATTTAATTTCTTAAATAATTTAATTTAATAATAATATAAAATAAAATAATATGAATTTTATAAGAAAAAAAATAATTCTGTAATAAACTAATTTTAATTTTAATTTCAAACCAAACCGAACCTAAACTACCAACAGCAGCTTAGTTACCTGGTACATGTGGAACAAACGCCTAGGATTGACGAGGGACTCAGCTCACACAAACTGTTGCGAATCCAAAGTCGGTCTATATTGACTCGAGGAGAGCTGAGTTCCGTCCGGATCCACTAATTTTTATATTAAATTAGTTTAAATTTTGACTCGTTCAATTTATATTAAATATGTTAAAACTCGTTAAAACCATTAAAACCCACTAATATCTATATTTATTATTTATAATAATATATTAAAATAATATTTAAAAATAAATTAATATATCTTATTAGCAAAGTGATATTTTTTTTGCAAACTCTCGGTGAATTTCCAACAAATTTTTTAAATAAATTTAAATTTTAACAAATTATTCATTAAAACTCATTTAATATTTTGAATAAATTTTAAACAAAATTTTAGCGAAATCGGTCCATAAGTACAAACGCCCAATATTTCATAGATATTGCAGAAAACCCCCTGTCATTCGGGAATGGTGTTCGATTTTGAGGGCTGATCCGCAATTAGACCTACTTCCAGGGCGTTATGTCCAAAACTACATTTTTTTTTTCCCATTTGGCAGAGTACGGTAGTCTAGCAGGGAGCTGGCCAACTGGCGTCCACGTGGCAGCCGCCTCAATCCCCGCGCTTTCCTGCCAGGGCCATCTCCTTTTGACTTCTCGCTTCGTTCGGCAGCAAGGGGGCGACTTCAATAATTCCAAAACTAAACCAAACCGAACCCCGTCAATTTCAATTAAATCCAATTCCACCAAATTTTTTTTCTCCAAATAATTAGATCCCAAATTCCCCTTCCAATCAAACCCCTGCTTCTTCTTCTTCTTCGCTTTTATTCCCTTGATCGACTCCAATTCAAAGAAGAAGAAGAAGAAGATCAAAGCGAGCTCATCGGAGAATAACCCGAAGAGAGAGATCTCGGAGGAATGGGGCGGGGAGTATGCCGATGGCGGAGCGTGAAGGAACGGCTCCGGCTCAAGGGGATTGGCTGCTGCGGCGGCAGGCAATGGGATTCGACGGAAGCCGCCGATCACGTGACGCTCGAGCAACAGGAAGAAGAGGATGATCCCCGGTTCGAAGCGGAACCCTCGCGAAACGACATCCGAGAAGAAGTCCCGGCGATCAGTGATCGGGAGCGGCGCGGGCAGGGGGAGGAGATGAATTTGGCGGCGGCACTGGCGGCAGAGAGGCAGTACAGCGGAGTGGCGGAGAGAACTTGGGGGGATGAGGATGGCGCGCCGATGAGGGTGTCGTTGATGAGGTTGCTGGAGGAGGGTGGGGAGGAGGAGGGGGAGGTGAAGGCGAAGAAGGAGGAGGAGGAGGAGGAGGAGGAGGAGGAGGGGGATGCGGCGGCGGGTTACTGCTGCGTGTGCATGGGGAGAAGGAAGGGGGCGGCCTTCATACCGTGCGGGCACACCTTCTGCCGGATTTGCTCCCGCGACCTGTGGCTCAACCGACGCTCTTGCCCCCTCTGCAACCGACCAGTCCTCGAGATCCTGGACATCTTCTAGGAAGCCCCCTCTCTCTTTCCCATTTCATAACACGTGTGATTTGGGATCGAATGACGAGGAGCTTGGTGCATCGTGATTGGGATTCTACCGTAGACTTGGCTTATGTCCTTTTGTAGGAAAGAAAGAATTGCATTAGCACCGGCTTAACACGGTCACCTAGTCGGACATCATCAACTCAAGCCCGTTTGGTTCGAGTTTAGCAAATAGATTCGGCTAGGAATTGCGAACCTGATTATCAAAAATGGAATGGTTGTGTCCTTTTGTATGAAAGAAAGAATTGAATTATGCCCGGCATAACACGGAGTTTCTTGCCACATTTGGCACAATTAACTAGCAAGAGATAACTCATTCTGATCATTAGCCAAACAAATTAGGACTTGTTTAACTGGTAAAAAATAATGACAGATAATTGAAATTGAGATTGCTTTTATTTATTTTTGATATTTCATTATGTATAAGTGATTTTTTAAAATTAATTTATTTTCGATTGTTTTCAATCCTTAAACGAAAAATAAATTAAAATTTATTTTTATATGTTTAATTCGAAATGACTTTTGTAAATTAATCTAATAATATTTAAAAATATATTAATATTAATAAGTTTACATATTTAAATTTTATTTATATGTTTTAAATTAATATATTTTAAAATATAATTAAATAAGAACAGTAAATTAAATTTAATTAATTTTAAAAATAAATAAAAAATAGAGAAATAATTTCTTAATATACTTTTTAACAATTAAACTATTAAAAAATTCAAAAAATATTAAATCAGATCAATATAATAAATCAAATATTAAATTATCCAAAAAATTGAATTAATGAAATACAAGTCTTTTCTGGAACTTTTTTTATTTAGTTATACGATATATCACTAATTTATCACATATAAAACTAAACAACCTCGTATTAGCTGAATGGCGTGTGATTTTTTCCAACAAGCTCCCCGGAACTCTCTAAATCGACTAATCCCCAGCGTTCATTGTATCGGGCCATGGCACACGGGCCTGCACTTCGTTCACGTGTCTCCCTCCACGCTGGCCGCACTCCCCTCTTCGCACTCGCCTTTCCTTTCCGTTCAAGCAATCCTCCCCGTCCATTCCATCTGGTCAACTCCACCACCCTCTGTCCTTTTCCCAATTCAGTAGAGTTCGCCATGCCCTCTTCTTCTTCCTCCTCCGCAGTCCTCTCTTTTCCTTCCTGAACCCCTCCTCCTCCATGTCTACGGCCGATCCCGCCACCCCTTCCTCCACACTCGACCTGATCCTCCACCACTTCCTCCCCGTCCTCCTCGCCATCTCCCTCTCCGTTAAGTCCTTTCTCCGCCGCTGGCGCCCCCTCCACTCCAAGCTATCCCTCCTCCTCTCCTCCCTCTCCGACGCCTCCTCGTGCCCCCAGTGGTCCGACAACCCCATCCTCCTCGACCTCGTCCCCAACCTCCTCCTCACCCTCCGCTCCCTCGTCTCCATCTCCGACCGCTGCCTCGACCCCTCCCTTTCGACCGGCAAGCTCCATCTCCAGATCGACCTCGACATCGCCGCCTCCTCCCTCGCCATCCACCTCCATGACCTCGGCCTCCTCCTCCGCTCCGGCCTCCTGTTCCACCCTTACGAACACCACTCGCACGCAATCGTCCTCTCCGCCCCCGGCCCCGCCCTCCCGCGCCGACCTCGTCCTCTTCGTCCGCGACCTCTTCGCCCGCCTGCAGATCGGATCGATAGAACTCAAGCAGAAGGCCCTCGATTCGCTCGTCACCTTTTTGTCCTCGGATCCCGCGAAGCTCTCCGCGTTGGTCGCTCAGGAGGGCGATCTCGCCGCCCTTGTCCGCCTGCTCGACCCTTCGAACCATTCTGTCGTCCGGGACCACGCCGCCGCCGCCGTATCCATCCTCTCCACCGCCTCCGATGCCTCTCGGAGGGCTATCTTCGTGGAGGGCGGCCTCGGCCCTCTTCTCCGGCTCCTTGAAACGGGATCCGCGGCCGTTAAGGAGCGCGCGGCCGCTGCGATAGAGGCCATCACCGCTGATCCGTCCAAGGATATGAATCAGACGGTGAGAATGGTCGATTAAAACAGTTTTTGATTAAAAGTGTTAAATTGATGTGGTCAAATGACACGGAGGAGATTGTTATAATGTTAGGTGTGATAAATTAGTTTCACGTTAGATATTGGATAGATAGAGTCTAATAGATACAGTGAAAAAGAATTATATCCCATAAGCTTGAACTTTTAGAATGATTTGATATTCGGCTCATTATATGGATCTGATTTGACACTCTTATTGTTCTCTAATACACACAATTGTATTCATCTGTAAAATCGGAAATGGGCAGACAACATTTAACCAGAATTTGTGTTTTGCGAGCATATTTAAGACCTATATCGATGAGATATTGATTTACGCTTTCAGCCTTTTAGGGTTATTGGTCTTTCTTCTTGCTTTCTCGGGGAAGAAGCGAAGGGAAGGGCACCGAAATAGCCGATCGAGGTAACAGAAAATTTTTTTTTTTCTCCGATTAACCCCATTCTCGAAATTACACAAAAGCCATTCGTATGCAATTACATGGAGCCCCTGCGATTTGGGTAGCTTGCGGGGCGACGAGTGCCGCATGTGGAGTGGTGCACAGGAGAAGGGGCTCCAGTCGCATCCATTGCCCGTGAATCTGCGCTCTTCTCTCTCTCTCTCGAATAGTGCACGAGGGGGTCCGTTGATGTCCACCGCCACTGAATACCTACCTGCACCTCTCGCGAAGGTTGCCAATGCAAAGCAAAATTAGCAGCATACTTCTCTTGTAATCTAAAGATGAATAACATCTTACCACCCAAGCCACAAGCACCGTGATTTCCTTAGATAGATGTAAAAACATATCCCACAGTGGCAAAGAAAAACAGCGGGAAACGATTTGATGTTGCTGTAAATAAACTTCATCACAAAGTTGGATCAACATTTTACATTCAAGTCTACGCTGTTAACTATTAAATCAATATCGTACAAACCAGAACAACACAACCTCTCACAAATCATTGCTTATTGAATATCTACACTGGTAAAAACCTCCCGATTCATTGCTTATTTCATCGTTTTTTGCACCATCTGATGATTCAAGACACATGCCAAAACTGGACTGTTATATTAATCGCCATCAGGATCTACAGACATCAAGAGGCGCGGTTGCTGTGGAAGACGGCGCGGTCGGGGTGGGACTTGGGGAGGAGCTTGAGGGCTTGCTCGTATTGCTGGAGCGCGCCCAAGTAGTCCTTGGCCTGGAATCGTCGGTTCCCCTGTGCCTTGAGCTCGTGCGCGCGCTTCATGAAGATGAGTGGATCGAGCTCGGAGCCATTGGCAAGCGGGGGAGGAGATGAGGAAGCGACGGCGGCTGCGGCGGGGATCGAGGGAGTGGGGTGGACGGCAGAGGACTTGTTGGATCCTTTCTTCTTCCAGCCGCTGGATTTACCCATTGGTCGAGGGGGAAGGAGAAGAGGAACGAGTGGTGGTTTTCAGGGCCGCGCCGGAGTAGCGACGGCGGCGATGCGTGGCGGAGATGGATAAACCAAACCCAATAGCTAGTAATAAATTGATTCCAGACCATTATTTCTCAGTAAGCTTAGGATCGAACTCAACCTCCCACCCCCATCAAATCCCAAATTGGATTTTGGTCAAGTCACGAAAAGGATGGCGCTTGAGAGAAAACGTTTGGATCTAAACGGTACAAACTGACTCAATCCAAACTCCAATTAAGTTTGGATCTAATCGCAACAACGGTAGCAGTTCAAGGCCAAATCGGACAGTGAACGTCATAAAGACCGCAAACGAAATGCGGTCTTGTTACGTACTCAATTAAAGAAGACAATGAAATGTTCGTCATTACTGTTGCTAATCCTTCCTCATCATAAAGAGTAGGTGATTTCCAAGGTGGCCAAAATGGACCACAAGAAGAATACAGGAGATGGTTCCAGCATAAACAGCATTCACAGTAGGCATGCAAAATACAGGGGCCACCACGCCGGAATACATGCATTGATAATCACGAGCTCCGTTGCCTGACAGCAGGGGATGATACAAAAAGAAGTCCAAGGCTCGTTATACGAATGAAAAGTATTATAATATTATGTGTGATAAATTAATTTTACATCAAATATTAGATAAATAGGGTCCAATATATATAGTGAAAAGATTTATATCTTACGAGTTTAAGTTTTTATGATTATTTAGTGTCCGGCCCATTATATTATTTCAGTTCGACATTCTTTCGATTCTTCTAATAAAAAAGAACCTTTTGAGATTAATTGGAAGTGCATAGAATTCCCTCGTTTCGACAATTAACCTGATTGTTGGTGGCGACAGAAATATGGTGTTCAGGAAGACATTGAAATACAAACAATGCAAAAATATTTAATTTCCATGCAAAAAAAAATATACACTAATAAATTGATGAATTGCATAATTCAATGATTACAAACTCAAAATAGTGCGTGGAAAGTATTCTCAAAGAGAGGAGTTGCAAAATAAATATGTTTGATATCTACCATTTGATGCTTCAAAAAAAATCACGACTTGACACACAATGAGCGCATTGTTTGTAAGATAAGGTTTTGATTTGCCACAATTTTTTGTTGCAATCATGCCCTCTTGTGGTCAATCACTTAGACTCACTCCAATCTCAAAAAAAAAAAAACATTATGAATAGGAGATTTGCAATATGCATTACCACAACTAAGAACGATATATCACAGAAAACGGAAGTGATAGCTTATATTTTAAAATTTGGAGGAAAATACCCTAGTTTGATAATATTTTAATGAGTTATATTAATTTTTTTTAAATTTAAATAAAAAATATATAATTTTAAAAATTTTTAAGAAATTATATGTAATATACTATTTTATCTTTTAATTTAATATCTCTCTCTTAGTATCGTACAAAATGATATTTATTGTATGAATAAAATATATTTTTATCTAAAATTTTAATTTTGAAGCGGTAGATGCTGAACTTTTTTTCATATTTTATTTTATCCTCCTTTAATTTTACTGTACTCGTAAAAAAATTTTAACAAGTATAATAAAAATATTTTGATATTTTGGTTATAATCGTTAGAAAAATTACTAAATATTTAACAATGCATTTCCGCTGCCAACTCTCAGAATTTTGATAAATTTCAACCATAAATCTCATAGATTTAAAATAAATTTTTTGGGGGGATGAATTAATAATTCAATAGTTGAAACTTACCGTGAAATAAGAAGATGTAGTGCAAATATTGGTTTCACGGGATTTTTCTCGTAATTAAGTCATATTTTGGGGTATTAGTAAAAGACCCTTTTTAAACTGGATTGGCTTTTTTTTTTTTCCAGAGTTCCAAAGAACCTGAATAAAAAAAATTAATTTTTCCGTCAGAAAAGCGTTTTTTAAATTTATTTTAATGAAATTCATTCTCGGAGCGGGGTAAGGTGGACTGTAGTGCGCTGAGCCAGGTAGCGGGTCCGGTTCCAAGTCACCGTTTGATTCGAATTAGGATTAAAATTAGAATTAAAATTAATAAATTATTTTTATAAATTATTATTTTTTATTAAAATTAATGTTTTAATAATTTAAAATTTTAAAAATTATCTAATTTTTTTATAATAATTTAATTTAATAATAACATAAAATAAATAATATTAATTTTATAAAAAAATAATAATTATGTGACACTGATCGCGATGCAAACCAAACGGGGCCTAAAAAAGAAATAGGTGAAAACTGTGAAAGGGGCCGAATTAGGGATCTGACCTGTGACGACGGTGGTCCTTCTCGGCGCCGACGACTGCGGGGGCTCGCCGGTGACGCGGAAGACGACGGTTAGCAATTCGTGCCTCTCTCCCCCCCTTCCCCCAGTTCCTCCGTTGCCTTGTTCTCTCGCCTCTGCGGTGGTTTAGTTGTTGTCGGCAGTGGAGATTCTGGTGCTGCCGGTGATGGTGTCATGGCTGTGGTTCCGGTGGAGAACGCCGCGGCGGAGGTAGTGTGGAGTGTTTTTGGGAACCACGGAGTGGCATTCTTCCGAAATGGTGATCAGTGTTATGGTTCTTAGGGAGGTGGGAGTTCAGGAGAGAGTACCTGCAGATGATCTTGTTCGCCTTTGTTTTGTTTGGTTCCTGCTTTTTATAGGTGCATCATAGTGTTATGGTTGTGTAAATTGATGCATGGAGACGGTAACTTGATAAATTTGTCGACTTGGCTAACTTCACTGCAAGTGTGCACCTTCTGCAGCTCTTTGATTAAGATACAAGGTCTTCAGTTAGGGAATCAACACAATATACTTTGTTATTGTTCATGTTCTTGTGGATTGGCTTATAATTCCAGTCCATTCTAACTGGACATTTTCAGAGATGGGAGTCTAAACTCAAAATCCAAACCATGCAAGTCAATTTAGATCATCAAATCAGTTGAAGTACAGAATTCATATGCTTTTGGTTGTGTTTTATTCATCATCGGAGGTGGCTAGAACATTAAAGTCTGCTCTTAGGGCTCTAGCTACTATTCATTTTTCAGGCTACCCAAACAGTATCCAAGAAAAGCAAAATACATGAATTTTCAATATTAATTTTTGTGGTGATATCAATTTGTGAGATTTAAATGTAAAAAGTATGATTTAGCATTTAATGATAATTTGGTCTGATGTTACTGTGATTCTTAATTTGGTTTTCCTAAACTTATTTTACTTCTTCTACAGATATGTATTTCGATGGTCATAAAAGAACAAAATTCACAACTCCCTACTCTGACCATGGCAAGGATCAAAATAGGACTGCAAATGTCATCAACTGCTCAGATCAGTTTGCATTATCTAATCTATTGGAGGAGTTGAATGGTGGAAAGTATGGGACTGTCACAAAAGAGTTTCAAACTTTGCATGCTCACAGAATGCAAGTTATGAATCTCTTGTCAAAGCTGCGAGCATCACCTTCTAAGGTATCACTGGTAGGTTTATATCTTACCCCTGATCAATCTCCTCATCAAATTAGTTGAATTCTGAAAGGCTCCTCAAAATTTCTCTGTTTCAGGGTGTAATTGATCTGGATTCTGATTCTGTTACAGATGCTGCTGATTCTGCCATTGAACATGGCCATCAGGTTTGTGAAATATATTCTGGGTAAATGGTACTTTCACTATATCATACACTGTTGGTATTCATGATTTCACAATGCAGATGAAGACCCCCGAGTTTGGAGGTGACCTTCGGAAAGACAGATCAATTATCGTTATTGATTCAGATGAGGAGGATGGTCATCAAGTTAAAGACGCTCATTCTCCCAGTTCTAGAAGTGAGGCATGTAAATCTCAAGCATTCCTAATGTCTCAAGTACAAATGCATTGCAAACAACTTGTTCCTTTTGAGAATGTTGCTGTTCGGTCAACTTGGAAGCCCAATATTCAGTTTGAGAAAGTTGTGTTGGGTAGTGCCACAAATCAGCAACTAAATGGAGAACTTGTGGTGAGTTTCTGCTGCATTGCTGATGCTGCTGTACAAAATGCTGGGTTAAATTTTCTGTTCCCAAAATTTCGTAGGCTCAACCACATCAAAAGTTTCTTTAAGGAACCTGTTTGAGAAGAAATTGATAATACTGCTAATATTTCATTTCTTTTGGTTTAAATTGCCCATCTCCAACCATAAAAATGCTTATAATGTCAAAAGTACATGCTGTGATTGTTACTTGGGCTTCAAAATTTTGTGGAAAAAATTCTATTTATCATCCTGATTGCTAGACTGGCATAATTAATATTGACTTGATAAAGGCAGGTTTCATGAGAATGATCCTGCAAACATTGTTCTTTTGATAAGTTAAATAGATATAACTGTAGCTTGAGATAAGAGATTTCCATAGACAAGCTTTTACTTCTTTCCTGTACCATAACATTGTGATATGTTGTCTAGAAGGGACTTTTAAATTATTGATGGTTGTTGCGCTTTCTGCGGCAGAACTTAATTAGTGGGACCAGAAGACACAAGAGAAAAGGTAAAACCCATGGTCAGGTTGAGGAAGTTGGGGAAGCAAGTCCACCCATTTCTGCTGTTTGCACCAATGGAGAAGCGTTGAGCATGAAAAGTTATTCTCCAGACCAGAAGGAAACACCTGACAGTGATGGGTTGGACGATCTGTGGAGAGATATGTCATTAGCCATGGAATGTTCAAAGGTAATTGAGAGTTTCACAGTGATACTGTCTTTTCCATTAATTAGAGAAAACATTAAAAAGCTCAAAATTGCAAGTGCTTGAACTTATATCCTTTGTGAGATGTATTTTCCTTCCAAAATGAATGTGTTGTTTAACTGCATTCCAAAATTCTGTAAATCGTTTTTTGTTATGTTGATCAAAATATTTGTAAGTTATGTAATGCCTGATAATATTGGTTAGTAATTCTAATTTTATGATACTTACAGATTGATAAATCAGATGAGCTAGCCGTTGTACATAGAGAAGAAGACTGTGAGCATTCCTACTTGCTTCAGGATGATTTAGGTCTTGTCTGTCGTATTTGTGGAGTTATTCAGAAGAGCATAGAGACGATATTTGATTATCAATGGACAAAGGTATTTAGATGAACCTATTAGCGTTACATGACTAGGTTTCTCTTTTCTGCAGCTGACTTCATGGTGCAATCCATTTCATATTATCTACGTCTTCTATGACCAAAAACTGACTGATTATTTTCCTTGTTAATTAAATTTATAGTCAAACCGGTACTCTTAATAACCATTACACCATGGTGAAACTTCTTGAAGTGTGCTAGAGTAGAAACTTGACAATGTGTGATGCATGTCCTATAACCAACCCCTTCACAACCCCAAACAACCGCTTAAAAAATCATACTTCAAACTATACCATAACTAACAGCATCCCTCTAGTTTCTCCATCTCTTTTTTCCCTTTAATTTTTCTGATTTTTGTGAAGACAGGATCATTTTGTCTCTTCTCTTGACTCTACTGTAGAATACAGTTAGTTTAGTCTTTCATGGGTTTGCAAGTTGTTTTAATTTTTTCTATATTCTTACTACTCCTTTTGTTGTTTGTTCAGCCATCGCGATCATCGAGGAGTTACATATCTGGTTCACAGAATTCCATTGGTCCAGGTCAATCTGTTCCATCTTGTAGAGCTAGAAACTCTGAAGATGATTTTATTGCAGCTGAAGTTTCAGTTCATCCAAGGCATTTGAAGCAGATGAAACCACATCAAATAGAGGGCTTCAGCTTCCTTCTTAGAAATTTAGTGAGTGACAAGCCAGGTGGTTGCATTCTCGCTCATGCGCCAGGATCCGGAAAGACCTTCATGCTGATAAGTTTTATCCAGAGCTTTCTGGCCAAATATCCCTTCGCAAGAACCTTGGTTGTGCTTCCAAAGGGGATTTTGCCTACATGGAAGAAAGAGTTTCAACGCTGGCAAGTTGAGGACATCCCTCTGTATGATTTTTACTCCACAAAGGCTGATCACAGGTTACAGCAATTGGAGATCCTAATAAAATGGGAAAACAGTAAAAGCATTCTTTTCCTGGGGTATAAGCAATTTTCGACCATTGTCTGTGAGACTACGAGTGACAAGATTTCAGCTGCGTGTCAGGAAAGACTGTTGACAGTTCCTAGCCTTCTCATTCTGGATGAAGGCCACACACCTAGAAATGACAGCACTGACATGGTTAGTTCGCTTGCAAAAGTTCAAACACCTCGAAAAGTAGTTCTCTCAGGGACCTTATTCCAGAATCATGTTAAGGAGGTCTTCAACATTTTGAATCTTGTGAGGCCAAAGTTTCTAAAGATGGACACTTCCCGCATTGTCAAAAAACGCATACTTAGCAGGGTAAATATTCCAGGAAATAGAAGGTCATTCAGAGGAGATATTGATGCTGCTTTTTTTGAATTGGTTGAAGAAACTCTGCAAAATGATGAGAACTATAAAACAAAAATCTCTGTGATTCAAGATCTTCGGGAAATGACTCATAATGTTCTTCATTACTACAAAGGAGATTTTTTGGAGGAACTGCCTGGTCTTGTCGATTTCACTGTTCTCTTGAACCTCGGCTATGAGCAGAAAGAGATGGTTAAAGAGTTGGGGAAGCTTGAAAAATTTAAAAGACTCTCTGTGGGCAGTGCTGTGTATATCCACCCGAAGTTGAAGGATATTGCTGAAAAAACTGCTGGGGATAGGGGTTTTAGTGATGAAAAGATTGACAACATCTTAGATCGTAATGATATTAAAGAAGGGGTGAAGACAAGGTTTTTCCTTGATATTCTGTCTTTGGCAGAGGCTGCTGGAGAGAAGGTTCTTGCTTTTAGTCACTACCATCTCCCAATGAAGTTTCTTGAAACAATACTCGTTAGGATAAAAGGTTGGCGTGTAGGCAAGGAGATTTTCATGATCACAGGTGATACAGGTGCTGAGGACAGGGAGTTGTTTATGGAGCAGTTCAACACCTCCCCTGAAGCCAAAATTTTGTTTGGTTCCATCAAGGCCTGCGGAGAAGGCATCTCTCTTGTTGGTGCATCACGAGTCATGATTTTAGATGTCCACCTAAACCCCTCAGTTACACGTCAAGCAATTGGGCGTGCTTATCGACCTGGCCAAGTAAAGAAAGTATATATTTACAGGCTGGTTGCTGCAGATTCCCCAGAGGAAGAGGATCACCGGACTTCCTTTAGGAAGGAGTTGATCTCAAAGTTGTGGTTTGAGTGGAGTGAGTATTGTGATCATCGAGACTTTGAACTGGAGAAGGTTGATATAGCTGAATGTGATGACACATTCCTTGAAAGCCATAACATGGAACGTGATATTAAAATGTTGTATAGGAGGTAAGTCGGTCTTATCTCCCCTTAATAGTTTCAATTTTGGCAACAATGTACAATGTTCAAGCTTGCATAATGAATACTTTTTTGTGTTATATATAGGTGATCCAGGAATGGACAGGCTCATTACTCATACAACTTAATGCAGCCGACCGGTTTGGGCAGTAAATGGTTCTTTTTTTGTAAAAAAGAAAGAACAAAATTGTTGTTGTTTAGCTTCTTTCAATCTTCAATATGGTTCATGATTTCTACTTTGCTTTCTTTCTCAGGTACTCAGTGAACACAATTTTTCCAAGTGGCATCCAGATTTTTAATCTTGTCACATGAATGCGAAGGATCATCTTCTCCCAGTATGTGGTGCTATTGTTGGGGCTGTTTGGAGAGTTGATCACAGGAATGTACTTTTTGAAAGCTGTAAATATGCATTGCACCTGTGTATCTCACACTACTCGCCCTTTCCTAATTGTCTTGTAAGCTGTAAATATATGCTTAAAAACCCATTTCCCGCTCTTGTACTGCTTGGCTCAGGAGCCTCCAGGAAGCAAAGCTAGTAGTACATCTTGCGGAAAATATTCTGCAAATTCAGTGCCGTACCTTGGTTAAATTCTTGTGTGATTTTGCATAGTCTGGTGTATTATGCTGTATCCTACTCTCCCTTGATAATTGTTCGTTTATTATGCTACTACAAGGAGTAATTGCCCTTTTTTTTAATCATCTGATGAATTTTAAACCGTGCAGGCATTAATTTTGTATTAGGTTATCTGTTGAATTTGGTTCAGATTTGGCATTGGGGTCAAAGGGAGTAAATGTGGTAATTTTGTTGAATTATTATACCCAGTATAATTGTGTTTAGCTCCAGTTAATTAAGTGCTGATGGGAGATGTTCTTACAATGGCAATGTAAAATTCAGCCAAATTTCTGGAGATATTGATAATACAGCATGTTATCTGTGTTTGATCAAAAGATAAAACATAAAAAAAGAGGCCATCTGTAAACAGTTCAAACTGTAGTGGGTATTATGTAGGGCTGTCGATGGACCACACCCTGGTCCGTTAAGCCCAGCCTCTTAGAGGCCCATTTACAGCCCCTGAAATATTGGTGATGGATCGGTTTCGGATACTTGTGAACCCGAAAAAACCCGATGATCCGATCTCTCTGACTCAGCGATATGAGTAGGATTTCCGCTCTCTTTCAAGTTCCAATCCACGATGACGTTTGGCCCCCATCGTCTTATCCGGCTCGCCGGCGCACGCTCCGGCTCCTTCCTCCGCCAGCGACGCCCAAACCCTCCATTTCACACGACATGGATCCGTTCGATGGCGTCCACCTCCGCCGGGCTTCAGCCCACCGATCGGGTTTCCGCCATCGCCAACGAGATTGCCGGCCTCACCCTCCTCGAGGTCGCCGATCTCTCGCAGGTCCTGAGTAAATCATTTGGTTTGAGATAAGATTGTATCAGCTCGTTTCTTTTTTTTTTTAATAAAATTAATATTATTTATCTTATATCGCTATTAAATTAAAGGGATAATTAGCTTTAATTATATACAATCCTATAATTTTTAGAATTACCCACAGACCCCGACTATAATCTAATCAAATTTTTTTGAAAAAATTCCGTTTTTACGTTATTTTTACAATTAAATCCCCAAAAACTTATTTTTTTATTATTTAATACCTCGAAATTCGGTTTTTTACGAATAACATCTCCAAATTATTCTGATTTATAGAAAAGTTTCCGAAATTCGGATTTTTACAAATATCACCCCGAAATTATTTCGATTTATAGAAAAATTTTCGAAATTATTATGACGGCGGCGAGGGTGGCGGCGCGTGGACGGTGACGCTGGAGGCCGGCGACGGAGCGGATGTCGAGGCTGGCGTGCCGGCACGCAGGCGCGGATGGCCTCGGCATGCGGGATGGAGGCCGAGGCCGGCACGCCGGCACGCGGGCGCAGACGGCCTCGGCCTCGACCGTCCGTGTCTGCGTGCTGGCGCGCAGACCTCGGCTCGGCATGTGGGGGTGGACGACCTTAGCCCTGGCCGTCCGTGCCCGTGTGCCGGCTGTGCCGGCCTCCGGTGTCGCCGCCTGCTAGCTGCCGTCGCAATAATTTCAGCGACTTTTCTATAAATCGAAATAATTTCGGAGTGGTACGTGGAAAAAATCGAAATTTGAGATGTTAAATAATAAAAAATAAGTTTTTAAGGGTTGAATTGTAAAAATAACCGAGAGTAAAATTAGATTTTTTTAAGAAAAATTTGATTAAATAATAATTAGGGGTGTAGATAAATATTTTGAGAAAAAGGAGGTGTAGGTAATTCCGAAAATTACGGAGTTATAGTAATTAAGACTAATTCTGGAGCTATAGTTAATTATCCCTAATTTAAATTATTATAAAAAAAGTAAATAAATTTTCGAATTTTAAATTATTATCAAATTAATTTTAATTAAAAAAAAAATAATTTCATCCTCATCCTCCCGAACGAAACGGTGCCCCTGGAGAAGCAGGAGAAGACGGCCTTCGACCTGAAGCTGGAGACCTTCGACGCGGCGTCCAAGATCAAGATCATCAAGGAAGTGCGATCGTTTACGGATCTGGGGCTGAAGGAGGCCAAGGATCTGGTGGAGAAGGCGCCGGCAGTGTTGAAGACGGGCGTGATGAAGGAAGAGGCGGAGAAGATCCGTGGAGAAGGTGAAGGAGCTCGGCGCCAACGTTGTCATGGAATGAGGAGGTAGGATCACCTTGTGGTTTTTCCATATCTTTTTGAACTGGACGTGGATTTAGGAGGTAGATTGTTGGCTGTCGTGTGAATAATTTCAGATCATCTGAGAGATTTATCCATTTTAAGATCAAAATCAATTCAAAAATATAACAATATTTACATCTTATTGAACAACATGCGTTTTGTCTCAATCGAAAGTCGGCTTATTTCTGCATTTTCCGCGATGAATGGAAGCACCATTTGGCCAATAGTAACAGGAGAAGAAGAAAGGCGACAGCTTTCCTGCCCGAATAGGTTTCAATTTTTGCATCAAGATTGTTTCTTTTGTTTTGAAGCAAATCCATGCTTGAGAGATTAGATAATGTTGTATACAAATTGGGTCCGACAGCGAAAAAAGAAATGAAAAGAAATGGGCCTCGTTTTGGTGGAGAATGCAGAGCTTGAGCTTGAACTCGCACACGTATATTATTTTTCTTCAGTAAAACAAATGCAAACGAGCAAACTACAAAGAATAACGTATATGCAAGCAAGACAGAACTGAACCCAACAGAACTTGCAAAGCTGGGTTGAACTGGTTGAAACTCGACGACTGCACGTCCCTGATCCTTCTTAACCTCTGTACTCTGTATATCTACTGTGTGTGTTCGACTCCAACTCAATGAAGGGGGCAAGTTCCGCCGCCGTGATAGTTGGGATCATTTGTGCACCCGGAAGACCCCGATGACGACGCTGACCCTTTGGGCAGAACCGCCAAGAGAAGCTCCGGTTGCCACCGCCATCTTTCTTCTTGCAGTAGCCTCGCAGAGCAGAGAGGCAGCAGCGAGCTTGATATCACCAGAACAAGACACAGAACTCCAACGAAAGCAACTCTGCTTTGGTTCCCCATCCCTTTTCTTCTTTGATTCCCCTTCTTGTAGGCTGTTTGTTGTTTGGAGTTGTTTGCTATGAATGATGGAAATGCAGGACATGGACGGAGGGGATATAAATAGCAGGGGCAAGTGCAGACTTTGCATGGTTTGGTCCACGATTATCTTTGTATTAGAAGTTCTCGTGTTCCGCCTCTGGACTTGGTCGCGGTTTGAATTTCACTGCAACCGTTCGCTACGCGCCTGACTGACCAGTGACCAGGCAGGTGTGAGAGTAGCTTGCCGTTCAACTCCCTGGAATTTCCCTGATTTTCGAATGGCTACATGTAATAAGGCGTAGACTTGGTGATTTTTGTGGTACTTCTGCTATGTAAATTACGTAGAGAGCAGACTTCAACGTGGACTTTGATGTTTTCGAACCCGGATTCTTCGATCGTAGCCGCGTAACACATGAAATGCTTGCATTTTTTTCTCGCGGTTTGAAAAAAAAAAGGAACAAAGAAATGGCCCTCGGGCTTAGACAGTTTGGTCTGGTTTGAGGCAACGTGCCGATCGCTTGACGGGTGACTTCTCTGCGCTTGTTCGACAAGAACGAGCGAACGGGAGCCAACGATAATTATGCTTTATTTAATACCAAAGAGCTTGTCAAACAAGCATGATATGATAGACTAGTTTGATTGCTTGAAGCTTGCTCCCCTCCGCACAAGGACAAGAATCACAAGGTCCTGTCCGTAAAATTTTTTCGTTTGTCATAAATTGCAATTGTTGAGTTAAAATCATTGTTACATACAAGGTGAAAATGACTCTTGGTCATCAACAATGGAACAAAAAAAAAAAAAAAAGAAGACGAAAGAAATCAGAACAAGTTGAATTGAACGTATAGCTGAATTCCATACGTGGATAACAACCATTGATCCATAACGTCATTGACTGTGAAAAATCAATGGTTCAGTTCAGCGGCAATGAGATCAGTCTACGTAGAATTGAATTCCCTCCGCAGATAGAAAGGGGAATTTGGATTCAATAGTACCCATCTGTAGGCTGGAGCTTGAGGCTGGCTATATATCTGCTGCCCTTCGCTTCATGGCCGCGTGGAAGAAGGAGAATAATAACAAGCAATGCCAGAACCCTACTAGAGATCTGCATCAATTGAAATGTTGGAGATCCTGATGCAATGAACAACAAGTAGTCCACTCCCGATATCCGATATTTTTATATGGATTTGATTTTGCAGGATTTTAACCATGATCCATTGAACAGAGTTAGTGGCAAGAGAGAAGGTTTGAATTATTGGCTCATGTTTTAGCTTGATTAGGTAATGAATAACGTATGGATTTGATTGTTCCTTTTTATCTTCTTCTTCTCCGAGCTCCTTTTTTTTTCTTTTTTTACTTCGGAGCACTATGATGTGGATAGAAGCTTCTTGGATGTTACAGTGGAGCCAGGCAAGTTCGATCCTCGGTTGTAAAGTAGGGAGTCTCTGCGCTCTTGGAACGGTAATGAGGGTAGTGGAAGATAAACTACTGGATGATTCAGATCAAATAAACAAATAAATTGAGGCACTGCGTCTTGAAAAATGTTCATTTAATATTAGGTTGGAAACGGCCAAGAAAGATACTAAGGAACATTAAAAGACGACAGTCCAAGAAGCATGCACGTGCACAACACTCTGAATGAAACTGGATTCAGTTCGCTGCCGTAGCCCATTGGCTTCAAATCCAATAGATTGGTCACTATCACAACAACTGAATCTGAGTTCTACTGAAATACCCTGCAAAATTATAACAACTGAATCTGATTTCTACTGAAACAATAGCCGAGGTAATACCCCCATAAAAGACACAGGAGGCATGTTGCATTTGGTTCAGGGTTAAACCCAGCTTAGGCAGGCTAAACCAGCCGTAAGCTAGTTGTCAACCTGGACCAAAAAAAGCATCATCACATTCACTGCCCATGTACAATTATTTGCATATATGAAAGACAAAGATACCAAAAGTACCAAAGTAATTACAAGCACAATTGTTTCAACCTGTACAATGGGAGTTCCAGCCAATTATAAAAGCAAGGAAGCCCCACAACACCAAAGGTGTAGCTGATAAAGCTATACATAACAATGATAATGATCCTGCAGAATGTCATTACAGTTCGATTGTACATGAAACGGCAGTTTTGAAATCTATCGGGCGGTGGATAGGAGGGGTGGTGGTAAAAGACCTCCATTTCTGCCTCTTAGGGTGGTATGCTTGAAACTCCAGAGTAGCCCTGCTTTTCACTGGCCTTCGGGGGACCAATGCATCAGAAAGGGTTGCCGACATCATTACATACAATTCTCCATCCATTGCAGCAAAAATGCATGATTCATCAATGGGAATCTTTCTTGGCAAGCTTGATTCTCTCAGCCATCTGTTCAATGCAAAGTTGTATCTGACAACAATGAAATTAACAACATAAATAATTGGAATCCTGTGCCTGTACATTCGCAGAAAGAAACTCTTCCTTAAAGAGGCAAGCTTTTCAAAAAAAGGAAAAAAAAATACAATACGCATCTCATTCTTAACCAAAATACCGCCCATATCTTGAACATTGAACACACATATCTGGCACAAGTTTCACATGACAACTAATAGCACAATTATGCTGACCATCAAATATCAAATTTAAAATTATTTTTGGAGTGTTCAAATACTGCCAATAAATATTTACAATGCAAGAGTATATGGTTCACCAGTGAAACTGGGATTTTTCCTACAAGGAGCAAGCAAGCTCACTGCTCAGTTAAATCACTAACAAAAAACAATTAAAAAATTTTGTATTTAGAAATAAACATAACGAGATTTCATAATACTAACCAGAAAAACAGGAACCAGGCAAAAGCCAATTAGAGTAATTTGATTTAAGTTTTGGGAAATGTCATTCAGTCAATAGTTTTGACCTTCTATTTCTATTAGAATATCGATAGAATCAACTGAAACAACATTCTTAATTACCACTAGCAATTTTTAGCCATGAGGTATTGTCAAAGATAATTTTGTTTTCCATTTCAAATAGTAGCCGCTTTCCACTGGCACTCGTATTCAAGCTGATAATCATATCATACTTACTGATGTCTCATCCTGAATTGTGTGTCATAGAAGGGGCGATGATGAATGCGAGGAGAGGTCCAATTTGGATAAAATATTAAAGTAGGACAATGGCAAATAAGAGGATCATAGGGTCAGGCTAGAGAGGGAATATAAGTGGCTGGATCACAAATAAACACAGACATCAAAGCCATATCAATCCCAAAACACCAAAAGGTAAAGCAGATGGGCAAATAGGTAACTGTGTCAAACATTAGAAGTGTAAAATGCAAAAATAATAAGCTTTCCCATGGAAGAGAAAAAAATCAAAACGTATTTTAAATCAGTTAATAAGCGTAGAAAGAAAAAAAATGCTGGCAATAAGGTTAAAATTTGCAGTTTTTGGATTACAAAGAAGCCCACTAATCCAACTGACAACATTGTCTACTATGGAGAGCGACTCCTGGTCACGTTACATATATTTGCACCATCTAAAGTGCAAATAATCTTTTTTCCCTACCAATCTAGCACATCCAGAAAGCATCAATGTGTGCAATAAATTCATTAAAGAAGTTGGCCACATAAAGATATCTTCTCTGTAGGATATAAAACTTAAGGTTCCATTTGGTTCAGGATAATAGTTAATGTTAAGTTCAAGATTAAGACTAAAATACAAAAGATAGTCTGATTAAATTTTTGATATTTAGATATTAGTCTAGCTAGTGAATTGTGTGAAATTTTTTTGCACCATTATACCCTTAAGTATATTAATTGTTGATGTTTGAATGAATAAAGATAAAGGTAGCATGATAATTTACTTTTTAAAAGTAAAATAGAGTTAATCTGGCTATTTTTTTTGATATTTGAATATTAGGTCGGTCAGAAACATGATGATTTTAATTCTGATTTCGAACCAAATATTGTCTAAAGGCTTTTTTGACGACAACTTCACAAAATTACCCACTATAGCTCAACACCAGATAACAATGAAAGCCTCTTGTATTAGTGGGAACATTCAAACATGATACAGAGCTTACCGTCTATCCAATCAGTTAACTCAATTAGCAAGGCCACAACAAATCAACTAACCTAAAGAACATAATACAAATAGTTGAGCATTAGGGAGTATTAATCAGTTCGGATAACTAGATCGTATTGACAAAATCCAACAGGAACAACTACCAATGGGCAATCAACAGCTTCAGCATCCATACAAGAATTTGCAATGAATAGTTACCTCAAAATATCATTGCGGTCAAGCATGTAAACCTCAGGAGCGCCATTCTCTCCATCAATGATCGCCAAGGACCCAAGCTTCCGCCTCTCCCAGGCCTCCCACATATCCCCAACCTCCCTCCACTTCCCACTCCTCAACCCAAGAACCACAGCATCCCGGTAATATACATCAGCCGGGACGACCCCCGAGACCGTGCGGTAATCCCCGTACCCACCCATCACCCAGAACTCTTCCTCTCGCTGTTCCTCCTGCCCCCGCACTAAAAATCCAACGCAACCAGCACGGTACCTGGGAAGCCGTTCCTCGGTCCTCCACTGGCCGGAAGCTACGTCGTAGGTTTCCACAGAGCTGATGCGGGTGCCGACGGAAGGGTACATGGCGTGGCGTGATCCACCGCCGGCGACGATCAGGACTCGGCCGTCCGGGGAGGGGCCGCAGGCGAAGCTGCCGCGAGGGGAGAGCATGTCGGGAAGACGGCGCCAGGAGAGTGGCGGCGGGCCGGAGAGGTCGAGGCAGTGTGCGGCGGGCGAGGGGAGGGGGTGGCCGAGGGGGTAGGAGCGGGCGTCGAAGTGGGAGCCCCCAAGAAGGTAGAGGTGGGAGCCGAGGGCGAGAGGGACGAAGTTGGAGAGGCCGTAGAGGTTGGGGTCGCAGGGGAGGGCGGGGAGGGGCAGCCAAGCGGGGGCGGAGGGGTCGAATAGGAGGGGAGAAAATAGAGAGGGGTCGGAGGGGAAGAGGCAGAGGAGGCGGCGACTGGGAAGGCGGAGGCTGCGGCGGAGGGGGAGGAGGGAGCGTGGGGAGAGGAAGGCGCGCCAGTAGCGGGAGACGAGCTTGAGGCGGGCGTGGTGGGAGAAGGGGATCGAGGCGAGGATCAGGGAGACGATGTCGATGGGGAGGCCTGGAATTAGGGTTGGGAGCTCTCCTTCTTCTTCTTCTTCGTCCCCGATGGATCGGGGGGAGGAGGAAGACGAGGACATGGTGCGAGGCTGCGAGCGAGTGGGAGGCGGTCCGCTTGCGTGAAGAAATGCGGGTGAAGACGGAGTTGTCGTTGGGATTTGTAGATCATTCTGGTAAATAAATACGTGGCTTCATCTGGACCGTGCATTCCTATGAATTTTGAGAATTTGTAGGTGCAATAAAACGCGGATGAATTTGTTTTTCACGGCTGGATGAAGATACAGCTCAATTACGATTATTTGTATAAAATTTGGACGAATTGCATGTTGTCCGACTACGATGTCGGTTTCGATACTTATTGCTTTAGATGATTCTTCAAGTTTGTACTTGGTTGATGGGGTTTAACATGTCCATCGGGATACGGAGCATCCCGGGCCGCCGAATCAGTAGTTCACCGTGGCAGAATTACAAGACAATATTTTTTTGAGAAAATTAACAATAAATTTCTCAAAACACAAAACTTGCCATTTTATTTTCGTGAAATGATCTAAAATTTACTTAAGAGCATGAACTTACGCGCTAGTCTAGTCGATAGAAATTAGCTCCGCATAACACCGTTGATCTTTTTATTTGCAGTTGACGAGTATTCAATGTCAAATTTGTCGGTTAGTAAATAATCAGAAACTATAACATGTGAAATAGCTCGAGTGTTTTTCACGTGACTGTAGACCATGTCTATCAGTTTCGTAGATTATTTGATTAGACGTGCATTACCCTCCACGAAATCATAGACCAATCACCATGCCGTTCCACCAAGTTTTCCTTGTTAAATTTCGAGCTATCTTATTGCAATAAAACACATTGATTAGTGCTATACTTAGAACTCACTTTGTCATGGACCACATACTCAACTTTTGATTGCAGGTAAGCCCAAATTCAATTAGACTTCTTTTTTTTCTGGGCATCTAAGAAGGGACAAGAATTGACACCAGAGAACTTAACAACGGGGCAGATATAAATTGACTATTGGGGATCCAGTACTGTACGTCACAGAGAGACCAGTGCTATTAACTGCCTAAAATGGACTTTTGGTGTAAGATCAACCAGATCCCCATGGATGAACCGTTGATAAAGTTCCTACTGCACTCTAGTTCACTCGGGAGAAACAAAACATAAGCCATAGATATTTGGATTCCATATAATTTCTCAATTCACTTTTCATCGATGTATATTCTCAAAGGACTTTTTCTTTTTTTACCTTCTGCAGAGTCAGGAGAGGGAAAAACTGGGCTGCAATCACCAACAGTTTTGAGCCTAACTGACAAGACACAGGAAAAAGAACAAGCAGGCGCTAGATAATTATTAACTTATATAAGGTGCAACAAGTCTACAACCATTCGTAGTTCAGTATAATAGCAGTGGATGGGAAAATAAAGATTGCACTCAGCATAAGGAAATTCCAAGTTTAAGATGCTTTGAGATCATCGAGACCAACACTAGCCTGCAGAGGATAAAAACAAAGCATCTCAGTAAGCTACTCAAACAAAGATAAAATGTTGTACATTAATCAGTGGTAATCCTTACCAAAAATTTGTGGTTCTCCTCGAGAAGAGGAGAAAAGGTAGAGCAGAATTTTGCTATATCTGCATTCAGATCACCTGTTCCTCCAACAACCTCCATGAATTTCTTCCTATCTGGAGCAAGTTTCATGGCTACCTGTCAAGTTGCATGTGTACCCGCAGTGAGGTCAGGGAGGTACAACAAATTAATCAGCCCATTCTAGACGTAGAAATATATTATATTAAGTAAAAAAGAAGATAAAATAAATGCATACTCAAAGGACTGGATATTCCAGATAAAATTGATCAAGGCATAGTAGTTTGAGTACTGACTTGGCGCCCAAAATTTTTTGTAACGTCACAGAGCAAGTTACATTGGCAGCACAAGTGCGTGCTATAACCAGAAGTAGCCTAAGCAATCAAACTGAATTACCAAAAGAAACCAACTAATAAAATTAAGATTTGACCAGAGATATGAAACAAAAGTTGATAACATGACATCTAGTTTGACTATGGTTTCTATTCCCTCGCTTGAATACACTGGGTATGCCCAACCCCACAAACATAGACCTTATTGGTCTCTGCAAACATTCAACACTTTATGGGAAGCTGTTGATATACAAAACCAAGTATTGTTATCAACTGAACAAAAGAAGGAAAACATATTTCAGACATCGGACTGTCAAAACAAAGAAAAGACAAAAAACATACAATGGGTAATATGGAAGTCGCAAAAAAATGCATTGACTTATTAGAACAATTAGTTTCAGAACAAAATCACACATATGATGTTTATATACTAGGCAATGGATAGATTTTCTTGTAGTATCAGTTGTATCAATTGCGCATCTCAGAATTGAAATTCTCAAAACTGGCTAGGCCTTAACTTAAAAATTAATATAAAACAACATTTAGTCAAGCCAGAGAATAGTTTAAAGGTGCTACTGTAAAACTAGAACTGGCAAGCCACCCATGCCATTTCTTCAAAGTTTTGCCATAGGAATCTGTACAAGCTTGTGACATAGTCCAATGTTGATGTTCAAGCAAGTTGCGGAATAGTTCCACCAAGAAATCCATTGCCCTGAAATTGACAGAAGCATGAAAACTCAAAAAAGCTCGTGAAAGTTTGAAAAGAAAACAACACATAAAAGCTTAGAAAGAAGTACATGAAAATATGATTTATTAAATGGTGCCACATGTTCTACAAGAAGAATGAGCAAGCCAATGTAAAAGAAACCAGAATAAAGACCTTGTCAGCCACAGAAGGCCATTGGTACAGCTCGAAGAACCTTTTGCTGTTTTAGCTTCCACTTCTTCACACACCATGCTGTACAGCAGATCATATTTTGATGGATTGGTATTGTATTTTGCTTCCAATCTCTGTATCAGCAGACACAAAAAATATGAAACATTATAAACAAAACCAGATCAAAATGAGAAATTACAGATAAAGCAAAAGAAGCACATTATAATATAATGGCCGTGTCATCACTATAAGTTGTAAGTAATAGCTGCAAAATTGCAAATAGCTTACTACACTATGAAATAACTAACAGATGTCACCGAAAGAAATATAAACAACTGAAAAATCTTCAAGGCAAACAATCACAGCAGACTTATCACCAAGCATCTCCATCTTGAAAACAGACATATTACTCACTGTAAGGAAACGGATATGATTTCTTACCAAAATATTACCACCTATATCAGACTTTACAAGTGCTAGTGCAGTTCCAAACTTATCTGGAAACACATGAAAACTCAAAAGTAAGAATGGTGACATCATAAGTAACTATAAAGTGCAAGTCAGGGATTCTTCCATGATATAAGACTGTTATGAAACAGATGTGCCAACAGAAGTCAAAAGCAAAAGAACATTAAGCAGAAAGCAGAGCCATAACTTGAATGGAGGGTAGCAAGTTCAGCGGTTGTGCGCATGAAGTGTTATGCATCATCTTTTACATAGACAACAAAATAGCATTAGAAGAACCCCACACTAAAGGGACATGCATCACAAACTAAGATCTAGCATTTCAGAGTTGCTTTGCAAATTTAGTACCCTGTTCTTCTGGACAACATACGATTTACAACTTCAGGGTAAGTAGGGTGATATCAAAAAAATCCTATATCATTTCCTGCCTCAAAACATAACTAACACAATAAGCATATAATTATATTGATCTGAACAAATTCAACACGTACTAAATTTAATCAATCCAACAAAATGGATGTCATCTTATAGCAAATGAAATACCTATGACCGGCAACACATGCTTGCACACTTCGAGAAAGGGCTTAGTGAGTATCTCCCCTCCCTCGGACTTGACGTGCTTCATCCCTTCCAGAGAGGGCGTGAACACCGTGGTACTCTCCATTCGTGCACTTCGAAATCTCCACCTAAACAACAAAAATTCAGCACCCTATCCCTCTGATCAATCCAAAACAAAAGAAAACAACAAGAAACAGGAAACCTCGGCGGATCCGGAATCGGTACCGGATGGCAACCGGATCCGAGAGCTAGACCAATGCGGCCGCATGATCGGGAGCTGGAATCCGCAATATCAATATATCTCAAGCGAACGATGAAAAATTCCAATAAAAAATAAACCAAATATTCGAAAACAACAAAACCATTCCCGATTGGAGATAAGATCATCTGGGAATGAGAACTCGAGAATCTGGACCCTGACGCACAAATGAAGAGCAGAAGACAACGAACGAGGCCAAATTTTCGGATTCATCATGCATTTGGCCTCCGATCGAGAAGCGATCGGATCAGAGAAGCAAAATAGGGGGAAGAGGAGAGAGGAGTAGAGACGTCACCTGATGACTCGAGTCGTCCAGGATCCGCGATGGCGAGCTCTCCCTCTCTTGCCGCTCGGCCGCAAGCTCCGATCTGGGAGGAGATCGAACGGGGGAATTTATGTGGAGAAACGAGCGGTTTAACCGACCGATGCTGGCCTCGGATACATGCCGTATGCCACCACTGCCTTTTGAATTCGAGGGGAAACGGATCGGAATCTACGTTTAAGGAGATCGGAAACGGGAAAAGCGGAACTGAGCCGCAACAGATCGTGTCGGCACGACCCGTTCGGCGGCTAGGTCGTGCATTCAGGTCACTGCACTAAATCATATTGAGAAACTGCTTGTATGTCTTGGAAAGATATTAAGTGTATCTAATTAAATGTAAATAGAAGTAATAATTATTTTTTAAACAAAATGCAACCATTGTGTATATGGTGGTACACCGAACTCCCGAGCCAGGACTGACCCGATATAGAATCTGAATTTCTCCGCCAAGCTACCAAAAGCTCGATAAGCATCTATCAAGCAGATGATACGCGAGGAGAGTTCCGTCGAGTTTGAAGGATGACCTCCATCGAAATAAAAAATTTTTGGAGAGTATTCCATAATTGATCAAAATTCAGATTCATTTTTAAAAGATAATTAGATTTGTGATTTAGTTTTTTGATATACAAAATTAAGAATGAATAGCACAACAAAAATCAAGGAAAAAAAAACTGAAGGATACAATCAATGGGAGGAGATTATTAGGTATAAAAGAGTCACTTTTTTTAAAAAAATATTAGATAATATTCATATTTTAAAAAATTAAATAATTAATTCAAATATCAAAATATCCATCTTTGGAGAAATTCTAACCAGTAGATCTCCTATTTTTCGTCAATCTAAGAGATCATTTGTTTTCAGACCAAGATCAAAATCATCCTGGATTGACGGTCTATTATTTAAATACAAAAAATTTGATCCGACTAATATTATATAATTCAATTAAAATTTAAGTGAAAAATGACAAAAATGCCCTCGGGAGTCGGAGGCCGGTGTGAGCTCGCCCCGCGAGCCCGCCTCGTGCTGCGCTCGCCTCACGCACTGTGCACAAAAATCCTAAACCGCAACAGAAGATGAGGATAAGATAGTGTAGAAAAAATTTAAACTATTCGTTTATCAGATTAATAATTAAATACTAAAATTTTAATCAAATTATTTTTTATAATTTAAACTTCATTTTAACTTTAATCTTGACCTTAATTGAAAACCAAACGAGCCCTAAAACACGTTTGGCACCCAATCAATCTGTCATGTCCCGAAAGCCGTCGATAACAACAGCACCGATCAAGCAGAGGGCAACAAAAACATCCGCTAGCGGAATCTCAAAATTTCTCCCGCGGACTCGGCGAGCCTCACAATCAAGCCAGCTCGCGTTAACGACTAGATGCTCAGTTAATGCACCCTTCATGAAGCAGAAAGCCGTTTCCGTTGGTGCCGGTCGTGCAGGGCTTCCTGCTTAGCCTCGCCTAGAGGCAACAAGTACAGCCCACAACTCGAAAATCAAGGAGGAAGAGGTCGGTTTGGGTTTATGCCAGCTTCGCCCACGGACAACTTTAATAAATTGAACTAAAAGTACAACAATCTAGGCCCAAGGCAGAATTTCCAGGGCGCAGTAGGGTAGCGCTTTCAGGCCCGAGCAACTCGGATTGTTAAAGAAAAATGAATGCAAGCGCAAAGCGGATTAACCGGCCAGGAACACAAATCCAAAAGAGCCTACCGATAAGAAAGATCAAAGGCCTCCTACATATGCAAAACAATTTTCAATGTACATCTCAACGATCTTGAATATTCCAATGCTGCAGCATGTTGCAGGCGAACACAATGCAAGGGTAATGTAAAATGGTTACAAACAAGCTACAAATTTTGTTAAATTTTTTTTTTCAAGAAAATACAAAATTTATTAACCTTCGATATGAAAAACAAACAAAGTATTGCACTCATAATATGAGCTAAACAGGCTATACATCAAACTAAGCTTGCTCAGCTAAACAAAATTTTGCATTTATGCAATTGCGGTATCTAGCTTGTGGTACACAAGACCCATCTACTTGTCATTATACGATTGTGGTTATCTAGCTGCGATACCACATTAATTACCTTTCTTGGAGAACCTTTCCAAGCCCATTGAACAGAATAAGCTGTTCCTCAAAAGTTAGATTCCTTAGTATCTGCATCAAATCCAGAGCAAACATCCAACAGAAAAAGGCAATCCAACAGAAGTGTGAAAACTTGAAATTTTTAGGGGGGGTATCTTCCTGGTCCAGGATCATCTCAACTGATAAGCTCTCAGACATGATGAACGACTGATGATATATGTATGCAAATACTGCCACAACCATCTGGATGAGAAATGCAATAAGAATGTTTCATACTTGATACAGAGAAGTAAATAAATTGGCAACCAAAATGGCAAGAAATTCACAATTTCCCTTTCCAAAAATCACATACTTATGGCATATAATAATTATCTTGTAATGATGAACTTACCTGGCAATCCATCCTATCAGTTATTCCCCCATGTCCGGGAATGCTGTCACCGAAGTCCTACATATAAAAGAGGATAAACTTAATTTTAGGCCCATTCTGGGTTCTTTTGTTTGCTTTTCCAAGAATGCATCATCAGACACCTTAAATTTAAAAGCTCTTTTGAACCGCTTGCAAAAAATCCTCCAAAGGGGGCTATGTTTGATGCAAACAAACCAAAACCTAAGGCATGCCACTGAACAGGCATTATTGGCACTTCTTTCCATGGAGAATATAGGAAGAAAAAAATGGACAGTTAAAATCAAGTTATGGGATTATATTGGAACTCACAATGGCAGAAGAAATATTCATAAGAAATAGTCAATAAAAAGTGTGACAATTGTCTCAAAAAGCATACTAGTTAAGGTTGGTCATGCAAATTGATGGACATCCAGGCCCTAAGTTTTAACCAGACTTACCAATTTCTACTCTACATAATGCAGTTTATATGTTAAGCAGATAACAATAAAAGCAAGGGCAGAATCTAATTGAACTTTACCAAGGACATTCTCTTAGCAAATTGTAATTGATAAGACTATATAAAAGAAAATGATTTTCCCTCACCCATTGAGGTACCCATCCAGTTAATGAATACTAGTCTGGCTTAAACATTGGTCCAGGATCACAGTGAAGCCATCCAGTTGACAAGTCCTATAAACATTTCGGCAATAAGGACTAGTTAATAATGATAAGCACAGAATTATGTTTGACATAAGGTGGTTACAGCTTTTTCTTGAGAGCAATTAGTACCTTTCTGGGGCATGTTAGCTGCTGAAAACGACCCAACTGCACGAAAACATAGACAAGATTTGCCAACTGCACGAAAACATAGACAAGAAAACACAATGGTAGTCTCTTGTCTGAAATTCTACACTGCTTAATAAGATTTACCTTTTGCAAATGTTTTAAGAGTTTTCACTAGCCGAAAACTATGCTAAAACTAAAAATTAGAAGTGCATCTTCAGGTAGTTACTCCTACAATTTTCCATGATCTCTGAACTGATCAATGAGTCATAGCATATTCTTGGGCGTAGAGTTTGGATTTTTCCCTCTCCAAAATACTCTAGGATCTAGAAATAGTTCCAATAAATTTTCAGTAGACTTCTGCAACAAGTTCAATAATAGCTGATGTTGCTAGAGAACATGGTAAAGGAAACCATGCTTTCCTGGTCAGAAAATGACAAGTTACACATTGCATAGCACTTACTGAAGTAAGCATTTTTAGCAAGTTAAATTTTTTTACTTTATCCCTAATCATAAAAATATTTATCTCATTAAATGTCTTTTACATCTCTAGTGAACTAAGCAAGAGAGACTTGAGTCTACGACAAATTATCAAAAAACTACAAGCCAGGTCAACATGCTCACCACAAATGCATACAAGATGGTTGTTACTGATGCACCAATGAAACCCTCCCAAGTTTTCTTCGGGGATACTTTGATCAATGGTGTCTTCCCAAAAAAAAATCCAAAGAAATATGCAGAAATGTCATTGATAGCAATAAGCAGAGCTGGCAAGAGGAACCTGCATTCGAACCAGTTCTTAATTAGCACTATGCCCATCAAACAAGTAAAATGAGTCAACCCAGAAGTAGGAAATGAGGAAGTAATATTATATGAATCTTTACAAGGTATCTAAAGTGGTTGAATTGATAAAGGCTTTAGAAAAATTAGAATCAGAAAGGAATAGGAACTTAAGATTGACCTTTTCAGTAAAGAAAATTTAGCAAGGAAATAATTATGGTAAGTGCCAATTAGCTGTTCCTCATCAATTAGCATTTTGGCAAGAATTAATTGCAATGAGTTTACAAATGTTACAGAATTGTGCTCATCAATCTAATAGGTAAAAAATTACACATCCTTTCCTCTTTACTTTTATAGCCTTGCATGCTGTAATCCTACATTAAGTTTGCATCACAATTACTGCCTAGAGCTTCAAAAATAAAGGATAAAAAACCATACACTATAATCATAACAAGACAGGGCATATTTAACTTTATTCATCACAGCTAAACCCTCAATGAGAGGTCTCCTCTTTAAAAAAAAAAATTCACAACCAAGATTACCAGAAAATTCCTTCAAAGATATTTGCCACTGTGAAGGACTGTGCAAACACTAAAAGCAGGATCATATGCGTCCAAGCATACTGGCCAAATTGATACTTGTACATCTTTTTCTTTAAAGTTAGAATAAACCGGACAAAACCTGAGACATTAACAAAAAAAAATATTAGAGTAGGAATGTAAATAATACATAAGAGTACACAACAAAACGAATCAGACACAGAAAGGATACTATCACAGGAAAACATATTTTTCATTGTACAAGTCAATTTAACAGGAACTCAAGTAAAAAGAAGGATCTATAAAACTGTTTATAAACCTAAGACGACCTATACCCCCAGGCCCCCACCCCATCCTTTTTCTCTGTAACCTAAAAAAAGAGAAATCACCATCTGTGTTTTGTTTTTGGTAAGCAATGCTAAAATGGGTTGATATATGGAAAGGTCCTGCCCCACAACATATGCTCAGATAAAGTCTGTTACATAAAAACCACGAGCACTCGTGCAATAACAGGCTATGTCAGAGAAACTGGATTCACGACACAAGAGGAACATCTTTCTGCAGTTAAAATAAGCTACACAAACACGTACCTTACTTCACAGCATCACCACTGTTCAATGTTGCTCAACCATTTCCTTATGTAATTTTAGGTTGATTTTCAAACAGAAAAGATTTCTTGAACTGGGAAGTGGTTATCTAATGGTGCTTCATGGAACATGAGTGGGAGTGCATTTCACACAACTTTCTCAATAGATCATTAAATTATATGCAAAATATTTTCTAATTTTCAAGTATATATTGAGAATTAGCCCACTTCACTATTCTGCATTATTCAGTCAAACTCCATCCACCTATATGACTTCCTAAGGTCATGGACTGTTAACATGCCAAAAATTCATTACAAAAAGAACAAAAAGAAGAAAGAAATACAGTCAAAGAACCCCCAAACAATGGTTGAGTGTCTACATGAAGGTTCATTCTTAAATTGGGAAGTTAATAGTTAATAACCGTAAAGATAAACCAATACCTCCCTCAATGCCATTAATAAAGGGAATGTATCAATTGTGCGAATTA
This sequence comes from Trichopus zeylanicus subsp. travancoricus, assembly GCA_005019695.1. Taxonomy (NCBI): domain Eukaryota; kingdom Viridiplantae; phylum Streptophyta; class Magnoliopsida; order Dioscoreales; family Dioscoreaceae; genus Trichopus; species Trichopus zeylanicus. The sequence goes on from RXID01014946.1 coordinate 168,589, forward strand.
AAAGAAAACTGGCAGACCTGTGATGTACAAGAAATAACATATGAACATATGATATTTGATAAGCCTGCCGACAAGCTTGTACAGCAATTTATCTGAAGTTACGGTGTTCACAAGCTGCCGGCTGAGGAAGCACCCATAGGTATATATCATTGCAGTGAAGAAAAAATGCCTGTCAATGGATTAATGCTGTGAAAATGATCTTTAGTACAGATTTAAACCAGATAAAGGATTGTAAAAATGTTTACATGACTATTCAGAGATGAACATATGGGACTACCAAAGCGACGATACCAGTGCAAGATCCTGAATCCTGGAAGATGTCTGTCTTCATTAGCTTTTCTGAGAAGATTGAAAAGCTCTCTTGCCATAAAGATTTGGATTACCACAACCATCGCCCAAATATAGAGGTGGCCCATGTAGACAGTGAAAGCAACAGCCCCAATCATCCATAGTGATGAATACGTACGGATAAGCATCAATTTGTATTTGTTTCGATCATTAACGAGCAAATCAGATTCATTTGCTTTAGTCGGATCTGGCAGTACCTAAAATTCAGAAAGTTTTACACCTTAAATTTCATCAAGGAAATAGGCACTAACACAAGAACCTAATAAGCCATGAAACCGTGGATGCTTAAAACTACCAAGTCTGAAAGTAAAACACAGATATCGTACCACCTCAGTAGAACGTTTACGATGCCGAATTTGACCTGAAGTTGATGGCTGATCACTAGAATTGCGATCCTTTTGCATGGTTTCAGCTGTAGGTACCTGTAAACATGAGAGTATAGAAAAAAAGCTTAATTTGAATCAAAAAACAAACAGGGAACAAACAGTACGAAACTTCTGGAAATATCATAGCTTGCTGAATTAAAATCTGATGGTTGCTGCTTGGCATGTTATAGCCAAATTTTAGCAAATTTAGCAATTAGGAAGCACAGTTAAGAGCGTAACTTCAAGCATTTTATGATGAGCAACGAGAGATAGGATCAGGTTACGATATATATCCGCAAGGAAAGAGAGACAAGCAAAGCTAAAAACTCACGAATTGATCCAATATTTATCCAAAGAATAGCATTCAATTGATGATTCTTCGGCTTCATAAACATAATGAATCCGATAAATTAGCTAAAAAACCAAGATATAAACAATTAAAACGCCAAAAAAACGACAACAAACAATATCTAAGCTAAATCCGCGAGCCCTTGAACGAGGAGAAAGAACCTGAATCGCGAACTAGATTGGAAAAGGCTGTGACGCGAGATCTACGCCGAAGCGCAGAATTCGTCGTCGAGAAGCGCGATTTCGAGGTTGCGATCTCATGGGCCCGTCTTTCTTTTGTACTAATTGCACATGCAACCCTGAAATCTATGCTTATTACAGTTGCCTCCTTCGGTTTATTGAACCAGATCAAAAGTGTTTTCATTGATAGTATTTTTTTAATTCTGATTTTTTCCCTGCATGTTATTCAAATATGTAAAATTTATTTTGTTTCTTCCTTGAGGTGAGCAAACTGTAGAGTTATAAAGATATTTTAATACGGTAAATTCTGAATATTAAATTCTAAAACTTCATTTTTTGATATATTAAATTCTATAAGTGTGCTTAATATACAACTAATAAATCTGATAATCGTATTTATAATAATACTAATTAATTTACTTTTAATTTAAAGTTTTAACTAATTAATCAAAAGTTTTTCAATGATCCGAACCAAATGTTCTTTGAGATTTTTATGTTTTTTCTAAAAATTAATTACAAAAACGATAGACGTAAGTGTGATTATGATACTTAACTGAAGCTAAAATTGAACCAACAAAAAAAATTTTATTTTTAATAAATTGGGAGTCTTAACAAATGGAGAAAAAAAATTTTAATTACAAAAACAATAGACGTAAGTGTGATTATGATACTTAACTGAAGTTAAAATTGAACCAACATAAAAAAAAATTATTTTTAATAAATTGGGAGTCTTAAAAAATGGAGAAAAAACTAAGTCGAAAAGCAACGCCAATGTAAAATGATTAGTATTGTTCTTGTCTTGGTTGAGTTAAAACTCAACCTACATAATGTTTATTGGATTTTATTTATTAATTTTTTTGGCAGAAAATTTTGTTAAAACACCCCTTTTATTCTCTCTCTTTGAGGAGATACTTGCAGCAAAAATATAAACCCGCAAGGATGTAAATGAAATTATTCCAACTCGAGCAATTACTTATATGTCTAATACTTTGGGGGGGTTATTTGCAATTAGCCGACTAGGAAAACTCTCGGTCTCATCTCCTCGCTGCTGAATCCTGCTCAGGCGTTTCCGATCGTGCGCCTCACCTCTCTCTCTCGGCCACCACCGCCTCAGAAACCCTCTCACCGGCCATTCCACGGGCTCTCATATTCCTCTATCTTCAGCTCTCCCCGACCGGATTTCCAGCGATGCTCGCCGGCCTCAAGTTCATCCACCGAGATCAGCTCCACACGGTAAGCATCTCCACTATCGCTCTTGTTCCTTATGGTTATTGTGCTTCTTCTTCGATTGGTTTATAGTGGACATGGATGCAGTCGAAAGCCAATTCCGGTTCAAGTGATGGGTATTCGGAGGAAGAAAAGAAGGGTTCGAGAGCACCAATAAGAAGCTCGAGGGAAGCAGGCACACCACGATAATTCAGTATCGCTATGGCGATGACTCTGATAAAGATGGTGGGAAGAGACGGCCAGAAAAGCGTGGAAGAAGAAGAAGAGAGGTAGAAAGAAGAATTACAGCGCGGATGATGCTTCCGGCACTTCGTCGGAGAGCAATAGTGAGAGTCTCTCTGATAGTGTTGAAGACAGTAAAGCTAGAAGGAGGAGGAGGAAGACAAGGAATGAGGATTCTGATTCGTCATCAGATGGATACGAGGATGGGAGGAGCGGGAGGAGAAAGCATAGGAGAAAGAAGAGGGACAAGGGGAAGGGTAGAGACAATGAGGATTCCTCATGTGTTCTGCTGCCTTACTAGGCTGCGAATTGTATAGTTGGTTTCCAGTTCGAACTGTTCTAATGGTAGCACTTTTGCAGATGATGCTGGAACTATTGTGCCAAAGAATGACAATGAACTTGCGAGGAAGGAGATGGGGCTGGAGTGGATGTTGAGGTCTGGAAGTAAGTTGGAGAAGAGGGCTGTGGAGGTTGATGATGAACCAGCAAAACCTCAAGTTGAAGAGGTTAGGCTTCTAGCCATGTTATGAATTTTCCATTGTTCTAAAAAAGAATTTTCTTTCCCGTTTGATCATATTTGATTGAAAAAAAATTGTTCATTTGGTTTCAATTGCTGTCTGGTGATTCAAAAGTAACATTCACATCTTTCTAGACAAGGATCATGTCTCTATCCTGTTTTGTCCATAAGAGAACACTTTGTATATTGAATTATCTTAGTTGCAACATACCTATTGATAAATCTAGAAGTTTGACTGTAGATGATAGCTTTTGAAATTATTTGTCACTGAGAAGACTTCATTTTTACATATTCTAGACGGTAATACCTGCAAAACAATCTGAACCCAATGGAAGAAGAGCTGCTACTGCTGATCAGCTATTATCATTCATTTGTTTTAACAGGTTGACAAAACAAATCCAAGAGACCATACCTAAGAAATAATGGAAGTGGTTATCCAGATGATTCAACACACTCAGAGGCTGGTGCTGATAAACTTCTTCCTTCTTCTGTCATTACTGATGGTGGGGCAAGCTGGAGACTGAAAGCCTTGAAATGTGCAAAGGAGCTAGCAGCTCATGAAGGGCAAAATTTTGCTGAGGTATATTCTGCCTCTAATATTTTGCAAAGACAACAGTGACTTGTTACAATTTAATATCACAGTATTTACTTTGTATATGTTGTTAAAGAATGATGGGGCTCATGAGGACAGTTGGCCGAGTCAATGTCTGTTGAAACAGCTGTCCCTGCCCACTCATCTGCAAGGTCTACGACAACGGAAGAAAGGACAAACAGAAGAGCCAAAAGAATTACCTGAAGAAGTACGTGGTCACAGCCATAATTATTTACATGATGTGTCTTCCCAACAAGCTGAGATGAAAAAGCCTAAATATAATTCTCTAGCCTGGAAAAAGAATAAAGCTCAGAATATAACTTCAGAGAGCATGTCTCTTGTTGCAGGTGTGATGTCTAATGATAAACAATTTCTGGATGATATCCTTCATCTCCATCCTAAATGCAGTGGTATCTCTGATAATTCTCATCCAAAGCTAATAGAAGATGATCATAGGGACAGAGAATTTGTTTCTGATATGGTTGAGTCCAGGGAGTTGGCTTTGGTTGATAATCAAGGACTGAGTGGAAACAAGTTAGCTGCTAAAGTTATGCAGCTCCGAATGAAAGGAAAACATGAAGAGGCTGACAAGCTTTCGGAGAGCTAATGTTCTGTTCTGGGTTGTTACATGTATTGCTTTTATTTGTTATTCATATAATTTGAGACAGCTAGGGGTAACTGAATAGGTTTTTTTGGTTACACACCAATTGTTCACTTTCAGCTCATGCTAATGTTGATTCTGTAATGTTCTCTTAGTATGATTTGACATAAGTTTGATGATTCAGGTAGCACATTACGAAGAAAACTGAGAATTGTGAAGAAGTGTGCTTGATTTCAGTTTAGTGAGAAATGATGCCCAAGTCTTTGTTCTATTTTCAGAAAGAGGTGAATGCCATGATGCACAAGCAAGATGCTGCAATAAAATGATTAGACAGGAAAATAGTGGAAGCGCAAGCAGGTATGCTTGGTTGCCAAGTAAATTTTATTTGTTTCAGTTGAATAAGGAAAATGCGTCTTTACTTCACTACATATATGTTTGCTTGCCATTTTTACTAGTCTGGTAGTAGATCAGCTGATACTTCCTTGGAAAGAAGTAGAGTTGAAATTTTCATATCCTGTTGCCTGTTTTCTGTTTAAGTTACATCAATTGGAGCAGATCTGCTAAGCAGAAAAGGGAGGATAATGCTGATTTGCATCTGGCTCAGAGAATCATGAGCAACTGGCAATATGGCTTGTCTGGAAGAGCAGATGAGGAATGCGATTTTGATGGTGAACCTAGTGGCAAAAGTAAGCGAAAAAGGGAGGCAATGGCTGACAACAAAAGAGTTGTTCCAAGACATATCTTGACCCAGCAAGAACGTTGCAACTTATGCATTGAGGGTCCGTCAAGGCCGAAACATCTTGCTATTTCCATAGCTAATTTCACATACATGATGTTACCACAGTATCAGCCTGTTGTTCAAGGTCACTGCTGCATTTTACCCATGCAGGTTAGCCATCTTGATGCATTTCCAATTGAGCACATTGATGCACTTCTATTTTCTTTTCAGTATTCACATAAATTGGATAGTTTGTTGACCAGAAAGTCGAAAGGATTCTTCTGTAGAAAGTATCACCATTGTCTGCTTTATGATTGTTTTCATGGCTTCAACAACATATCTTAGTATAATGAATCCTAGAATGTAACTTTTGCTATCACCTGTGTTTTCCTAATAATGTTTTTGATTTTCTTTTTCTGAGAATTGTAATGTTTTCATATATATAAATTATTTCTTAAACTATTTCATTGATGTTGTCTTTTCTCTCTAATACAGCATGAGTCTGCTACTAGAACTGTTGACAACAATGTGTGGGAGGAGATTCGGAACTTCAAAAGTGCCTCATAAGGATGTTTGCTAAGCAAAACAAGGATCTTGTGTTTTTCAAAACAGTAATTGAGTTGGCAAAACAGCGGCGTCATTGCTTGGTTGAATGTCTTCCTATACCATCTGAGCTTTCAAACCAGGCACCTTTGTAGTTCAAAAAGGTTGGTCGAGTCTACCAGATAATTTTGCTTTACAGATTGTTCTTGTTGTCAGTAGCTCTGGCAGATTTAATTTTCAGATGATTTTTTAGCTTAAAATTGTGTATATGTGCAGTTTCACCAGCCATCTATATGTTATCTGAATAATTAACTGTTTTCAGGAAATTGATGAAGCTGAGGATGAGTGGGGGCAGCATGAAATGAAGAAGCTTATCCAAACAAGTGGAAACCTGCAGCATGTGAACCCTGAAAATTTCTCTTATTTCCATGTAGAATTTGGACTAGATAGAGGCTTAGTCCATGTGATAGAAGATGACGGCAATCTTAGGAGCAGCTTTGGTCTCAAGGACATTGGAGGTCTTCTACCCTTCTATGCCCACCGAAGGAAGCAAGCTGTTGCAACCTTTGCACAGGAATGGGAGCCATTTCATTGGACCAAGGAGCTCGAGTGACCAGTCTTTGCTGCTGATTCCATTTTTCTTGATATGGTTGGTCTTGATATTTTTGGTTGATATATGATGCAATGGTGCAGGTTCTGCGACGAAGCAGCCCAGGATCAACCAACAAACTTGGTTGGGGCTGCTGCTTATGGTGGCTTTTTGCAGAGCTGGGGAGGAATCTAAAGCTGCAATATTTGTCTGCAGACGTTGTTTTGTAATGTTCATTATCTTGTTAGGCTATTATTCCCCAGCTTTGTATGGTGAACTTTGTATTGGGCTTTATGCTGTTTTAGCAAATGGTATTAACTGGTTTTGCTAAAAAAAGAAATATTTTCATTTTTGGTTGGTTGGGGAAGTGTTTCTGTGGCCTTTGGGTGGTGCTGCTGATTCCAGCCGAACAGGTCCTTAGTTAATTTGATCATGGTTGTTTTATAATCGAAATGTATCCGTATGCCTTGGGCTCGGTATTTGTATTTGTATCCGAATCAACCAATATCAAGTATTGGGTTTGAATTTTGACTATCGTTCTGTATCCGAATTCGTATGTGTATTTGCACTGCTAAAGCTGATATAAATGTGATTACAAGGTGCATCGAACCTGCTCTCAGCCCTAGTCCCCAGACTTACCTTTCCATTTAGAATGCTAAAAATGTATACAAGTACCTTGCGGTCGTCAAAGAATTATTTCTAAATTTGGTAATAAAAGCAAACAAATTCAAGGAATTAAGTTAAACATTAAATGTTCAACGTATTTAAAGATTTCGCTTGATTTGAGATCAGAATTAAGATTTTTATAAAATTAATATTATTTATTTTTCATTAAATTAAACTATTGTAAAAAATTAAATAATATTCCGAATTTTAAATTAATAAAATATTAATTTTAATTAAAAAAATTTAATTTATAAAAATAATTTCTAAATTTAAATTTTAATTTGAATTTTAATCCGAATCAAACGGTGCCTCATCTATTTAATCGCAGTTGATCTTGCCAGTCTCATTCCAAGTACCCACAGAAAAGTTCCCCGCCGTAGGATTGCCTTGATGTCAGCTGCGGAATTCTGATTCTGAGGCACACTGGCGGCTGAACCCTTTACTTTCCCTTGCGGTGTTGCTTCGTTCCCTGATATTAACGTGTCTCTTTTTGTTCCTTAAGGCCGCGTTCTCTCACCCTGATCTCTCATCTCTCTCTCTCTCTCTCTCTCTCTCTCTCTGGTGATCCGTCTCTCGATGCCGCTGCAAACTTTAAAACCTCCCATCGCCGGCGCCCCTAAATTCTTCGACGGCGAGCTCCTTCGTCTCCGGCCGAGAAGAACGGTTTACGCCAGCGGTCATCGGGGCAGAATCCGGATCGCAGCTGCGAGCGCAGGATTCGAGGGTTTGGAAGAAGGTACGAATGGGAGGCGCAAGGGGGTGGTGGTGAAGGATGTGGACATGGCGACGCTGGGAAATCTGTGCGTGGACATCGTCCTTGACGTCCCGAGTTTGCCTCCGGCTTCTGAGAAGGAGAGGCTCGCTTACATGCAGCGCCTCGAGGCTTTTCCTCCGGATAAGGTTGGTACGTGCTTTTGGTTTGTTGTTTCTTCAGTAAATTGCCTGTAAATGTTACTTTCTTGGACTTGATTTTGATCCTGCTTTCTAGTTAATTCGTCCAATTTTGTAAATTGCCTGTAAATGTTACTTTCTTGGACTGGATTTCGATCCTGGTCTCTAGTTAATTCGCCCAATTTATACTCCCATGAGATTTCCCGCTAAGATGTTTTGAGAGTTTGATGGAACTGTGGAAATATTGGATGCTAAAATTCCAAGAAGACGCCACATATCTTGGACTACAGTTCGGGATGGTTTCAGCCTTCCAGGGTTTGGATTCTGCGAGAACCAGTAAATTTTAAATTACCAAAAACGAACAGTAAAGTTTAATGCCATAGGCTGCTTTTGGGGAAATGTTAAATTTGGTTAGCTAGTGTCTACATGTGTAATTCTTGCAGTTTCACTCAATCTCAAACACATTAAATGCAATCATTACACTTACACACTCCTTAACCAGCCTTAACATTTTACCAAACGGGCCATAGTTCCTATATAGTTTAATTTAGAAGCTCTTCTGTTAATTTTTGCTTTTTGTTTCCCTTTTTGCTCTTCAGAAGCAGTCAAACTAGTAAGCTACAGCTATGCCCTTTGCTACGAATACTTAGCTGTCAAGAATTTGATCTCATATTCCTTTTACTTTGTTCATTGGGCACACATGACCGCTACTTACTTTTTAGTCTTGAAAACTAGTTAAACTATAATAGTGGCCTCTAGCTTGGAATAGTTAGATGCTGATGCTTTGTTTATTCATTCATTTTTTTTTGATGCACAAAAAAATGTTATTTCTCTGAATTTATGATTCTTGAAAACAAGGCTATTGCTTTTTGAACAGATTCCTTGCTTGAAAAGATTTTTTAAACCAATGCTCATTTAACAATTTATCATTGGTCAAGTGGAACTCATTTGTGGTTGGAGTTGTAAGGGCTGTTCTGCAAGTAGATTCTAGCAATGATTCCTTGGCCTAATATCTCAATCGGTCATGGGTTATGCACTAGTTTTTGTAGGACTTCTAAAAAACATAGCCCTAGATTAAAGTACGGTGACCATAAGACTTAGTTAAAGGATCTACTTTATCAGTCCTAACACTTTGTATGATATCTACTGAGTAGCTACCACCTTTTCTCTTTGCTACTAGAAACTGATTAGAATCAATTAGCATGGCACCATCTATCAATACATGTATTTCTGGTAAAAGCTATACTTTTGGTGGAGACATGTGATGATGAAAAATATATATTAATGTTGCTAATTCTGCCTGTGCAATAACACCAACACATACTAAGAGATATATGGAAAATTTACAATTAGGAACCCATATGTCAAGCTTACAGTTCAACTTTCTTTGTTCTAATTTCGCTGCACACTTATTCTTTGTCTTCCTTCTTATGGTGCTGCATGTGATGTTATGGTTGGTTGGCATGTATTTGGTTCCTCTCTTTAACAGGTCATGTTACACTATTGTTATTTTTGTCATCTTACTATAGACAATTACTGTACATTTTTTTTCTCTCTCCTTTGTTCATACTTCACATTAGTGTGATGAATAACAAATATTTCATGTCAGTTTCTTTTGTTCATTGGCAGAATTATTGGGAAGCTGGTGGTAACTGCAACTTGGCCATAGCTGCCGCAAGGTTAGGGCTTCAGTGTGTTGCCCTTGGTCATGTAGGCGATGAAATTTATGGAAATTTCCTCATTGATGTGCTTCAGGAGGCAGGCATTGATATGATTGATATGAATGGAAGTAATGCAGTTCCCAGCAAATATAGAGCTTATGAAACTCTTCTATGTTGGGTTTTAGTTGATCCTTTCCAGAAGCATGGATTTTGCAGGTAAGCATTCTAGAATAGGCAGTTATTTTTTAACATATTTCCTTGTTTATATCAAAATTTGAAATCATACCCTTCTTAACCTACTGTTTATATCCATTGAACGAAGTATCTCTTATCAGCCTTACATTTATTGTGATATCAGCCGTGCTGATTTTAGCGATGAGCCTGCATTTAGTTGGATGAGGAAGCTCCCAGGCCAAGTGAAGATAGCCATTCAACAATCCAAAATCCTTTTTTGCAATGGTTATGCATTTGATGAACTTTTTGCTGATGTAATCAGCTCCGCTCTTGATTGTGCTGTTGCTTCGGGAACAGCTGTATTTTTTGACCCTGGTCCACGAATAAGGACTCTTTTATATGGAACTCCAGAACAACAAAGAGCACTCAAACTGTTTCTGAGGCATAGCGATGTTCTTCTTTTTACTTCAGATGAGGTACATTCTCCAGCTTGTGAAGCTTTACTTTTCATATATGTGCTTTGCTTATACAGTTTGTTTTCTTTTATTTTTAGTGTGTTTTTATATTTCAGATACAGCCTGCTGCGATTGAGAAATGTTTCAAGCTGCCAATGTTTTCCTTTGTATTTCAAATGGATAACATATACAGAACCTTAAGCCCAATCAATTTTTTATTCTAATTGACCATCTTGTTATAATTTGACATGTATGTATGCCTAGATACATTAGTTGATAGACAAATATATCATTGTTTTTCATGAAATTTTATGAGATTCTGGTTTTATCCATCTGATTTTGTATTAGCATTCTTAGTCCTATCAAATAAATGAAAACAATTTCCTATGTGCATTTGCATGATCTTGTTTTCTTCCTGCTGATAGTCCTGATAAATTGATGTTTCAGGCAGAATCACTAACAGGGATTGCAAACCCATTTCGGGCAGGACAGGAATTGATCAAGAAAGGTGCTGGCACAAAATGGGTCATAATCAAAATGGGCTCTATGGGATCAATTCTGATAACTAAGTACAGTATTGCTTGTGCACCAGCATTTAAGGTAATGTTTAACTGAATTTCTTTTGCTCTACAGTTAGATTAAAAAAACCACAACAACATCAAGTTCATATATTTGGCTTTATTGCTTGATTCTCCTAAACTGTCAGTTAAGCATTAAAACGATTTGCAGGCTAGCAGCTTTCTCAGCTGCATTTTCTTATAATTGAAATTTTTTATTTAGGAATATATCTTCAATGCATTGGACATCTTTTAACTGCTATGTAAGTTGAACATCTGCCAGGTAAATGTCGTTGACACTGTTGGTTGTGGGGACAGCTTTACTGCTGCTGTAGCTTATGGTTTTCTCCATCACATTCCTCCCGTCAATACACTAGCACTTGCAAATGCTGTTGGTGCTGCTACTGCCATGGGTTGTGGAGCTGGTAGAAATGTTGCAGACTTAGACAAGGTTTTAAAACTCCTTAGCCAATCAAATCTCAATGAGAATGATTACTTTTGGAATGGCTTAATAGATGGAAGTTCGGAGACACCAGAAGTTTTTCTTCTTTCCAGCGGAGCTATAAATGGACAGGTTGATGGTATAGTTCGCATACCAATTGAGAATGTAGTTTCTGAGCTTCTTTCTAAGCTACGCACAGTTCACAATAGAAGGGTGACGCAGGTATAAAAAAGTGGCGGAGTGAGCTCGGGAGCCAATGAGATTGATATGTTAACATGCATTGGTATTGTCTAAAAGTGAATTTTTCATGGTGGCCTGATAGGTAAAGTCATTGTGGAAGTTCAGATTTTAATCCTGACTTTGCAGCATAGAATCATAAGTTTATGTTGCAATATTCGTATGGTAGATTATCTCACGGCTGTTTTTGGTTGCAACCAATTGGACCAAGAATTTTGAGGCACCCATTGTATTGTATTGTCATTGAATTCATATTTTCGAATTTGTGAAGCTATTTAATCCTATTTTGATTTGGACTTCTCAATTAGTTGTATAAATTTAAGTACTTAAGCTCGCTGGAGTCTTTTTAGATGTTTTTAATGTTTAAAGGTGATTTCGTTTACCGTGAATTACCGCTAAAAATGAGCGAGCTAAGTAATGGTACTCTCAAAGCAGTAGCCGCGAAAGGATGGACGGTTTAGATGGTTCCCTTTTGTCCATGACAAGGGAAAGTAATCTCGGAAACGACCAGCCGAAGCAAGAACCAGGATCGTGACTTCCTCCACGCAAGGTTCTCAGGTTCAATGTCGGGACTGCGGAAACCGATATGGTTTGCTTCATTTGGGTTGACACTAATTCGCTTAAATTTTGGTTATTTTTTTTAAATTTTTTTTTACTAAAATTTAATTTTAGATTTAAAAATATTACAAAAAAAATAAAGAACAAAAATTTATAGACATCTATTTTTAAAAAAATTATTAAATAAAAAGAATTTTTTGATAAAAAATTACTTAAAATATATAAAAAAATGCAGCATTCCAAATTTGATCCTAAGTCAACTTGATCCAGAATTAAGTTTTTTATTATGCTGAGCATGATTTGTAATAAAAATATAATATATAAATATGAATAAGATATTTTTAAAAGTACAAAATTAAATTTCAGATTAAACAAGGAACCCTAACGTGGGAAAGGATCGAGATTTCGTCCACGTGCCTCCGTGCGAGGGGCCAAGTAATATCAGGCGTAAGATCCCCATCAGACGGTTCAGGACGTTCGGATGCCAATTTAGGATTTTCACAAGGTCAAAATGGGAACACAGCGTCATAAATTCAGGGCCGCCCTCTCATACCTCGACCTGAATTCCCGTTCCTAACCCTACTCTACTTCCTCTTTCCTCTCTCTCGCCCTCGTCCCATCTTTGCCCTTTTGCCCCTTGAAACCCCAACCTTCTTCTTCTTCCCCAAAACCCCTCCATATAAATTCACCCTTCCCTCCTCATGGCGGACGACGATCTGGTTCCCGCCCAGAGTCCCGATCCCAGCCATGACCTCTTCATCGGCCTCGCCCTTGGCCATGGCGCCCTCGTCCTCGGCCACAACCCCATCGACGGCGGCGGCGTCCTCCACGATCCCTACCCGCAGAGCCATGACCCCTCCATTCCCGACGATTCTCATGCTTTGGATCTCGTGGTCAGCCCCGTATTCCTTCCCCGTCCCCTCATTGCCGTCCCCGAGCACGAGCTCAAGGTCGGCCAGGAATTCCCCGACGTTACGAGCTGTCGCCGAGCCCTGAGGGACGCTGCCATCGCCTGCAATTTCGAGATCCGCACTGTCAAGTCCGACAAGACCCGCTTCACCGCCAAGTGCGCTAGCGAAGGCTGCCCCTGGCGCATCCACGCCGCCAAGCTCCCCGGCGTGCCCACATTCTCCATCAGGACCATCGGCGGCGAGCACACCTGCCTCGGGATCTCGCACCTCGGCCATCATCAAGCCTCCGTCCAGTGGGTCGCCAACTCCGTCGAGGAGAGGCTCCGGGAGAACCCCCAGTGCAAGCCCAAGGAGATCCTCGAAGAGATCCATCGCCTTCACGGGATCAGGTTGTCCTACAAGCAAGCTTGGCGCGGGAAGGAGCGCATTATGGCGGCCTTCCGGGAATCGTTCGAGGAGAGTTTTCGCCTTTTGCCGCAGTACTGCGAGCAAATCAGGAAAACGAACCCGGGGAGCGTCGCCTCTGTTTATGTGAATCCCGATGATAATCGCTTCCAGCTGCTCTTCATCGCGTACCACGCTTCCATATATGGCTTCATCCATGGCTGCCGCCCTTTGATCGGGCTCGACAGGATGCCATTGAAGAACAAGTATATGGGGACTCTGCTATTAGCCTCTGGTTTCGATGGGGAAGGCGCCCTGTTTCCCCTAGCTTTTGGGGTTGTTGATAAAGAGACAGACAAGAACTGGGACTGGTTCTTGCGCGAGCTCCATGGGTTACTGGAGTCGAATACTGAGAATATGCCGAGGCTCACGATACTGTCTGATAGGCAAAAAGGCATCGAAGAGGCGGTGGACTTGAACTTCCCCACCGCCTTCCATGGCCTCTGCATGCGCCATGTCACCGAGAGCTTCCGCAAAGAGTTTGACAATGATATGCTTGTTGGTCTCCTCTGGGAAGCCGCTCACGCCCTCACTGCGGACGAGCTTGATGCCAAGATGACGGAAATAAGTGAAATTTCGCCGGAGGCTGCGTACTGGATTAGCCTCACCCCATACCGTCGCTGGGTGACTGCTTATTTCGAGGGCTTAAGGTTTGGGCAAATGACGGCGAACACAGAGCCAATGAATGACTGGATACATGATGCCGCTGGGCTGCCGATAATTCAGATGATGGAGTCTATTCGGAGGCAGCTAATGACCTGGTTCAGTGAGCGGCGTGAGCTGAGTGCACAATGGCAGAGTATCCTCGTGCCTCAGGCGGAGCAGCGCGTCGCCCATGCTCTGCAATGTTCACAGGGCTTTCAAATTGTGCAGAGAAGTGATATGGAACTTCGCATCTTTTCTCCATTGGAAGACGCCTCTTACCTTGTTGATGTTCGGAAAAGGTGCTGCTTGTGCCGGGGATGGCAGCTCTATGGCTTGCCTTGCCCTCATGGTGCGATGGCGCTGCTGTCGCACGGACAGAATGTGCACAAGTATGCGGAGAATTATTTCACCGTGGCGACATATCAGAAGACGTATTTGCAGACTATACATCCCATTCCAGACAAAAATCTTTGGAAGGAGGGACCTGGGGATTATATGAATGGAAGCCAGCTTTCGATGGATGTACATCCGCCAATGTCTCCTGCACCTCCGGGGAAGCTGAGAAAGAAGAGAGTTCGCACTGAGGATAAGGCTCTTGCGAAACGAGTTGTTCATTGCAGCCGGTGCAACCAAGCAGGTCATTTTAGGTCAACATGTGTTGCACCTATATAACACTATCAAGGTCATCTTCTCTGAAAACTTAGTTTTAGTATCAGGTTGCCCTTAAGGAGTTAGTCTATCTGAAAGGTTTAGCAGTTGGCTCTATTATATTAGATAATGCTTCTTGCTATTCTTATAGTTTAAAATTAATCTCATCATAATTGGTTCTCCGTCAAATTAGTCAAGTCATTGTACAGTACAGCAGTTTTGCTGGTTTAGATGGAACTTGTTGATGAGATATTGCAATTTTCAATTAGATTGTTCCTTATTTTATCTTGTTCCCATCAATTAAATTGAATTTATTATAATTCTTGCACTCTTCCATGCCTATGTTGGTATTGCTTCCTGTTGGAATGCCAGAATAAACAGTGGTAGTTTCTATTTTCCTTGATTCTTTCATAAGCTAAATATCTACAAAATAATACAACACCACTTGTTGAATTGGCTATTGTATAATCGTAGGGACCATTATTTGGATCGTCAATGGATTCAGTTTTTGAGGTTTTGGCTGGATGACTAGCTGCTAAATGAATTTCTTATCCATCTGTTGTATATCCGCTTTACAAAATTAGACAAGATCTATATCCAAATAAATGTATTAATTTGGATATAGATCTTGTCTATTTTTGTAAAGCTTAGGTGGCATAATTTCCCTGACAGGCAAGAGTAAAATTGGCTCCTTATCACTTGGTGTAAGTTAGAAATATATTGGCTATTCACCAATCATCTGTGTTAGTATAGGGCTGTACTTTTTTGCAGTTGTTTGATTGATTCACTACAGATTGTCATTGGCTGATACTGTTGCTCTTACCAAATTTTGTTGTTTGATGATTGCCATAATCCAAGGAATTTCCTATGCCATCAATCAATGTGTAGAATGAGTATTTTTTATGTTACATATCAAGATTGATACAACTTTTGTTGTGTTGTCAGAGACTCAGAGGGAAGCTCCAATATTCTGAGTCAATGACTTAAAAGTCAAAATCATCGGCAGATGGCAAAACCCAGGCAGGCCTATGTTTGGTATAGAATTTTCTGAATTATGTATGGCTTGGCAATCTTGTCTAAATTTGGCTTGGAACTTCTGTTTTAGTATCCATTTTCTGTGATTCTAAATGAAATAACTGGTCACCTTTTTTCCATTAAACCAAACTTGGTGAGTATTTCCAGTTCCCATGACAGTCACTTGTTGCAAGTAGAAGTCTTGTTTTCAGATGCACTAGTTCTTCTGGCAGGCTACTGTTTGATAGGGCTCCTTTCATTAGCTTCAACCATAAAGGGTAAGTGAACCAACCTCATGAAGCTTTTAGCATAATCTTGTATATGTCACTGGTTGTCTGTGTTCTGTTGTATCTGCAGGAAAGGAGAATTTGTTAAATATTCTGTTCAGTGATGTCTCAACCAAGTTTCGTATCCAATTTGCGAAACAATTTCCAAAATTTTCATTTCCTGTGTTCTGTTCTTTTGGCACTTGTGATTATCAGCATTTGTTAATATGAGCAGCTGTGGTTTGAATTTATTATCGTTGCCAGCAGAACACATATGCTATGATTTGATTATTAAAACTACTCCAGAACTTGATTGGTTTTTTCTTCGTAATGTGTATAGTTGGGCTGTGCCTAAGCTTGGGACATTCCTCAAATCTCTTGGCTCGCTGGGCTGGAGGGTTTATATCTTAGGAAAGATTCCTCGGAGAAAGACTTAATCATGGCCAGCCTCCAAGCACGGCATGAAGCTTTGACTTAATGGCAATTTGGGGTCTACAAGAACCTTTGAAAATAAGCTGGGATAAACATTTCAGGTAAGATCCTTATTTAGTAACTCAACTTAGAACTATTTTTGAGAAGATAGGAGAACACCAGTACTTCTATTTATTGCATATCCAGTCCAATGTCTAGTGTATCTGTAAATATTAAGCTAGCCTCCATGCTTTCTCTTGCCAAGAAGGTTCCTGAAAGCTATAAACTTGTTAGTATAAAAAAGTCGTCAAAAACCTTTGGATGAGACCATTAACTGCATCTAGCTGGTTAGTGGTTACTCTAGTTTCTGAGAAAATGTTCATCATTCGATAAAGAAAACTGTCAAATTGCTATCAGACAGAAAAAGGCTCTAGATTCAATTTTTTTCGTGAATTTTACAATTTTCTTGATTTTTCATTGCAATTGATGCAAATGCTAGTTTCCCTTTTATAAATCTCAACTACTAGCCTTGTCTTCATGATATTTCTGCTCGTAACTCACTTAAGAGGTTTAGTTTCTTCCCTTTGTCCCGATAAACTAACTACTTGGGGTCAGTGCTAAAGCACTAGAGAACCACAAGTACCTAAAATTTTGGAAAACTTTGAATTTCCTTCTGTATGATAGAATTAGAAAAGCAATTATAAAAAGGATTAGACCATGCAAAGCAAAATTTCTATAACTGGCCTGTTTGGATTCCCAAAATTTGAATGATGGTGATGGTTCACAAAGAGAGGGAGAGAGAGAGAGAGAGAGAGAGAGAGAGAGAGAGAGAGAGAGTTGTATGAGGCATTTGCCTCCAAGCTTTAGAAATCTCCTCCGAAGGCTGGTCAAAAGTGCAGCAGAGAAAGATGGGGAGATGCGTCATTGGCTTTCATTGTAGAATCGTTTTAGTTGCGCTTTATTAGATCCCAGACATTTCCTTGTCCCATTTGCTTTTGTCTTACACAACACCACAGCTCTCCCCTCCTTTGACTGGTCTACAGCCTGGTATCACTCACCGTCAGTTCTCACTGAATCTTAGAGGCTACACCATTGCACCATCACATCCTTTGACAATTCATGCATGGTACATTATCAAAAGATATTGATGAATCAAAACTGTGTGGCTAGTTATTTTTAGTGAACCGGAAAAAAAATCCTCAGTCTTTTCAGTATATTTGGAAAACACTCTAGTGTAGAAACACCTTCAGTTAGTTCTCTACCTAACACCATGAGGTGAAAATTCTAGGAAAACACACGTGAGGAAGTAGTGCTAGAGAAGAACATTGAAGAAGATATTTATAGGAATTGCATGCTCAGTCATAGTCCTCTCTACATGAATTGAAACATTCCTTAGTGTTGTAAGGGTTAGGTCACAACTATGAAACTGTAAAATTCATGTTTGGACCTACCTGCAACCTACAAACTCGTATGAACTACAAGGGGGTTCACAAAATTTCTCCATGTGGGACAATGTGGGCTCATGAACAAGTGTAGGTACCAATTGGCTTGAGATCTATCTTACCATTGCTCGTTGTTTGTTCCATCCCATTCACTTGAGTGCTCGTGAGAACTTCGACAACAAGTTGCATGATTGAGCCAGTGCAGTTGTTTGCAAGAGGGTCAGTTATGATTCTGGTCTCCCCTTCAAGTTAAGTAAGGCAGACATTTAAGCTCTAGAGACTCGCCTTCAAGCTAAAGTGGCATTAGGATTACTGCTCCATCCGCTTCAAATACAGCAGAAATGAGATCATCTACTTCATGTGTTAATTTGGTAAGGTAGTACTAGGGTCTTCCTTTTCTCTGTGTACATCATAGCCAAAAGGTTTTAAGCTTGTGCTGGATATTGATAACAAAGATGGTCATATTATTAAACAAACAGAAATTTAGCAGTAATGTATTAGAAGGAAAAAGAATATGACAACATTTAGACTATCTGTTATTCAAAATCTAATTTAGTGGTGCACATAGATTCAGATGCCTAAGAACATTCTTCAGGGTCAACGCCTCAACTTTGGATCATATTTTACCAAGTTATCAACAGAGAATATTTCATAATTTAATGAAGTGATATTTCTGGAGCACACTTTATATCTGGTTTGATCAACTAGCTTTTGCAATAAGGTCTGTTTGATCAGACCCACATGGTAAAGGAGGATGAAAAAGAGCATGGGAAGGCATCAAAATTTCAAGTCTTGAACAGTGCTATGATGACAAAGGAAAGAAGCTTTGAAAGGCTGGGTACTTATTTCTATTGGCATTAAAGTTGGAGCCCAAAATATCACTAGATTTATTCTTTGCAGCTCGCACCAAGCAAAAGCTAGAACCTTATTGTGGCTAAACTAGGTTCACGAGGACAAAAATCTGACTCAATAATGTAATTAACACAATGACTTTGCTCAATAAAAAAACAAGATAGGGATCAAAAACAGTCAATATTGAGGTCTTCATGTTCACATTGTTCTTCAAGAACAAGGAAACCTTCAACATTTGAGGCACTTCAATGGCTCTGAGAAAGGGCGATAGATTTACACATACCTTGGAGAAAACTTAGTGCTATCTATGAATCCTGATTGCGAGGCTTCAACGATGAAGATTTCCATTATTTGGGGGGAATGAAGCCTGGTCCAAAGTCATTTAGGAGGTAGATAGATTCATGGACATCCAGCTTTATCTTCATCACAAAGTGGCTTCGAACCAGACAACATTCCCCTCAACTATCGTGAAGAAAAAATAGAGTGGCACCGAGAGAGAGAGAGAGAGAGACAGACAGAGGAGCGGAGGGATGGATAGGGAGAAAGAGGCGGGTGGGGGGCAGCAGCTTTGGCCATGCAATATTTTTTTCATGGGGAGCTATATACGTGAGTCATATGACATGGGAAAGCTATTCAGACTTTAGATGACTCTGAATTACATTCATTAGGTAGACTTTGTTGGTCCAGGGAATGATGATGGAAATGGACATGCATGTAATACAAACCATAAACAATTTGGAGAGAGATTGTGGAGCTTTTTGTCATCAATTATCAAAGCAATCCACCACAAAGTATTTTTAGATACTATGTGTCAACCATCTAGCTATTTGTAGCCTCTCTCAAGAACATAACTACAGCTATTAGCAAGAGAATTTAATAAGTAGTGAACCAAATTGTGTCATGCCACACTGTTAGTTTCCTTTCTGTTGTTTAGATTTGTTATAGAGTACTATAGGTTGGACTACGATTAACAGAATTATTAGCAGAAGGGTCTGGCTTAAACCAAAAGTATTTGACAATTGTGTTTTATTCTCAAGGATAGGATCTCTGTTTTGCTTGCCACTGGCGAAAAGGAAGGCTGAGGGTGGAGGAGAACCTTCATCAATGGCAGAGCCAAGTTGTGATTCCAAGCTTAAATCCCAAGCAACATTGCAAGCAGCATTGCCTAAATGCCAGCAAGCAAGTCATAAAGATGAAAGGTAGAGATCAAGGAGAGATTTGGCAAAAGATTAGAGACCTGGCTTTTTCTTTTCAGAGATTGAAATGCCATGGTCCATCTGAATTGTCAGAGATAAGATGGACTTTAATATTGCTTTTAAGCCCTTGATTTTAGATCCATAAACTGGGTTTTGACAGTTCCAGGCCATGTGGGTGGTTATCTGTCAGGGAAGCAAGTTAGGTGCTTTTAGGTAGCAATGTAAGATTTGGTGGTTCAAAAACTTCGAGGGCTTATTTGCTGCTACGCGTGATATATAAAATTATCACATAGGCTCTTATATATTGTTAGTGTACAAGATGGGTATTTCATAATATGTGAGGGGTATTTTTTAAATGTAAAATTGTAAATCTTGTGTATTTGAGATATACATGTGCAAATGAGAGTGAAAGGTGAGTGTGAAAGAGATGGGCCGGAGTTAAGGTTGGCTTTTCTCTAGTCAGAGCTAGTCCTAAAGGGGTCGTTTAGTTGGAGGTCAAATTCAAGATCAAAGTTAAAAGAAGAGCTAAAATATAAAAAAATAATGTGGTCAAGTAAATTTTGTTTGGTTATTAATGTTCAAATTTTTTTTGGATCATTTTACCTTCAGCTTTTCCTTTAATTATCTTTCCGTCGATTTCGTCGTCTCCAACGAGGTACAATGTGCTAGGCGAGCTCGGGCGGCAAGCTCGCGCGGGGAGCTCGTCGAGGTGAGCTCGTCGGGCTAGCTCATACGGGGAGCTCGCGCGGGCAGCTCCGGCGCTGAGCTTGCAATTAAATTAAATAATGTTAGTTTGATCAAATTTTTAGTGTTTGGATAATAATTCGGTCAGTCAGAACTAATTCTGGGCTTGACCCCCAACCAAACGAGACCAAAGTGTTTGAGAATTTTGATTATAATCTTTTAGGTGTTGGGAGAGGGCGAGGAATTGATTGCCCTCTTGTATGTGTGAGAGAATGATACAAGTGTGAAGTCTACTATTGATTGTTGACGTGGAAACTCGGAGCCCTCTGGTTGTAATCCTTCGTTTTGATAGAGGGTCGAAGCTTGTTGGTGCCCATGGACGTAGTTCCTTGTTAGCTGAATCATACACAAATGCGTGTGCTCTCTCTTCTTCACTTGTTTTTCCATTTTTTGTTCTGTTTAACAATTGCAACTTGGTAATATGCTTGTTCTTGGTTGCTTACGTTCCTAGTATTCTGGAGGCATCAATAATTGTATCGGGATTTGTGAGCACTTCCCTCATCATTTGCAAATAATAGCATTTGTCTAGAGGTACATGTGCAAATGAGGCAGTTTCCTAGGGTTGTATGTGTAGTTTTTGCCAAAGTTGCACGGGGTGCGTTTGCAAATATTCAATTTTTGAGGGGTGTTTCTGCAATTCAAATTCTCTATGGGTCATTTGTTTCCACGTCAAACTCAAGATCATCCCGACCGACCGATATATCATTTAAATATTAAAAATTTGACCATATTAATATTATTTAATTTAATTAAATTATAAATGAGAAATAACTAAAATGCCCTCGGACGTCAAAGGCCGGCATGAGCTCGTCCGACAAACTCGCCATCCGAGTTGCCTGCACGAACTCGCTTAGCGCCATACCTCGCCAAAAACAACGGAATTGATGACGAGGACAGAGACATATTTAAAGTAGAAAATAAGGGTAAAATGATTCAGAAAAAATTTGAAATATTCGCTAGTCAAATCAGTAACTAAATACGATTTTTTTGATCGTAATATTTTTTTTACACTTTAATCCTTTCCTTTGACTTTAATTTTAATTTTGATTCGAAACCAAACGGACCCTAATTCCCAAGGCTATTTGTTGGAGGTTGTTGCCTCAATTCAATCGGATTCCGATCGAGAACATTATGGTCCCCATGGCCATAAATTATCATTCGACGGTTTCAATTCATTGGAAATTCGATTAGTATCCAATTCAACCTTTTTAAGTTGGGAAAAAAATCTTACTGAAAGTTTTCGTTGGTCTTAATAATACGGAAGCCAAGTTACACCCTATGATGCCAATTTTCAAATGATATAACCGGTCAAGCGGGCCAAGAAGGGCCTACATTGGTTTTTGTCGGGCCAATGCCGGCCCATTTATTAGGTTGAAAGAAGTTTGATGAGAACGCCGAAGGCAGAGTTTCAAGATTATCGAGGCTCATATTCGTTTGGACCGAGCCCGGCTGATTGACTGACGCATATATCAATCGGCTTCGAGATAATATCTTCTGCCATCTGATACATTAAGACCAGTTCTTGGTATAAAGAAAATCAAATAAATCACGATCAACCAATCCGATTACAAATCGAGCATATAAAAATTTGAAGAATACAAAAGAGAAATACAAACCAGAAAACGTAACATCGATTGTTTTTACGGGAAAAAAAAAAACATATTGCCATCAACAGACATTGTGTAAAGATAGAACACAAGTGCTAACTCACATCAAACTTACAACACTCGTACAAAAGGCAGGTAACAACTGGCGGTTAACCAACAAGATGACATTTCCCAGGAGAAATCAAATCTTCAATGTGAAACCAGGAACCGTTAGTGCAATTTTGAAATGATAGAACGTAATGGGAATGTGATGTTGCACGAGTTAGGCTTGCACAGCCGTCTCGGCATTTGCCTGCTCCGTTTCTTCTTGAGGAACGGCCTCGGAGTTTTCCTCGACCATTTTCCGTGCTTCCTTTTCCTTGACAGCAGCCACTCCACCCTTGGGTGATTTTTTGGTACCTTCTGTGGCCTTGGCAGCAGCCGCTCCACCCTTGGGTGATCTATTGGTGTCTTCTTTGTCCTTGGCGGCAGCCACTCTGCTCTTGGGTGATTTGCTCATATCATCTTTGGAAGCACCCAGGCTATGGCGATGCACACGGCTGCAACAGTTCTCTCTATCTCCATGGGATGCAGTGCTGGCGTCCCCACAGCTCTTTCTCCGTCCAAGTTTTGGCGACTTTGCACGAGTTGGGGGTGTCTGTTTGTAAAGGAAGTCTTATATAGGCATAGTGTGTAGGAATAAAACAGATCAATGCGTCGAAGTAAACTTCTTGGTAAGCAACATTTAGCCATATGGGACAAGATGATGACATTTCCTACCTAGTTAGTTATAGATGCTAAAGACATTAAGCAGCTGGAAGAAAATTGAGAAAGCATCAAAGGGAATGATGCACCAAAGGTATGGGAGACATAAAATCCACATTTTTTATGAGTCGGTTAGGGAATAAAAAAGACTCATTGAAGGATAAAGATGGATGTTTGATCAAGGAGCCACATTCCAAAGCAGCAACAACCTCGCCTTCTAATGACCAACCCCGTTACAATCCCCATTATAATCCCTGTTATAATCTAAATAGCAAATATTGAGTTCCATAGACATGATGTACATTTTTAATTATTCACAGCAGCATCCAGCATCAGATTTTTCAAAGTTAAAGCTACTAATATATATGAATAAAGGAAAGAAGTGCAAGTACCTTTTTGAGTTCAACCTTTGCCGGAGGCCCCTCATGGTAGAAGCTTGGCATGGGTGTAGCTTTGAAAATTAGGGATTTCCTGAGTTCCTTTATAGCCGCCTCTTGTTCTTCCTGAAAAAGATGAGTACATATAAATAACAATGGATATTTCATCAGTTTTTTTCTTTTACATTCCAAATGAAATCTCAACATGTAAAATCTGTGTGCAAAATGTCCCAATTTGTGATTCAATCAACCTAAGCGTTTCTCTTGCTAACAAATAGGAAACGCAAACTTGGACAAATTTATTTGATAAAGAACCAGCTGGTGTTTCTTTCTCAAGAAAATGCGTAATATTGTTTTGGAGCATTTAGTTTCCAAGTAAAGAATTTTTTATTCCATTGTAAAGCTAAAACTTCAGAGTCCCTATAACCAATGCCATGCAGAAAAAGTTTTGCTGTAGTCTCTTCAAAGGTAGGCATTTCCAATTAAACTTTGAAGCACTTAACTGTAAAATTGATTAAATGCACCTAGTAATACTCTCATTTTCCTCATTTTCCAGTGTAGGGACCAATACATATAACCCTTTACTTCGAAATCAACAATCTTATAAGCAGGGCATTTCTTTGTTCACCAGAGATTATAAAGGCAAATGTTTATTGATCTCCAGAAAAAGATAGCAGCCCCTAATCTAACATGACCTGGCGGAACATGCCTGTCAACAACGCACTGTCAATAAATTTATTCAGGATGGTTCAAAAAATTGCATGGAAAGAGTACAAAATTCTAATGATTGTGAATTCTGCAATAAACGTCAGGAAATAATAGGGTAAATTGCTTTGGAAAACCATT
Organism: Trichopus zeylanicus subsp. travancoricus; assembly: GCA_005019695.1. Taxonomy (NCBI): domain Eukaryota; kingdom Viridiplantae; phylum Streptophyta; class Magnoliopsida; order Dioscoreales; family Dioscoreaceae; genus Trichopus; species Trichopus zeylanicus. The sequence goes on from RXID01014946.1 coordinate 192,627, forward strand.
CGTATGAATGGATGTCCTTTAGTACAATATCAGACAATAATACCTTTGTCCTTAGCTCAGATTCAATTTTCTCTGCCTCCAAAGCTTGGTGTTTCTCTTCTAATTTGGAGTAAAACTATCACAGAAACACAACAAAATCCATAAATTCCTAAATGATTACAGCCATCAGAGTTACCTACATATTACATATCAAACTTACCTCCTTCCTTTTCTCTGCACGCTCACTGCATCTGAATGTAGGGGCTGATGGCACTGTTGTTCTCATTTTCATTGTTCTTTCAGATGCCACAGTTCTAGCGTAATTCAGGAAATTTCAGATCTAATCCTTGCTAAACAATAAGGAACATGTATTTTGAAATAAAAAAGATACTAATATTAAGAGGATATGAGGAAGTAACTGAGCAAGCATCATCCTCCTCAGTTTGCACTGCCTTCCTTGAAACAGCAGACGAGTTTGTCTGTGGTTCATTGCAAATTTCCATAATCATTATACTCATGCTTTGAGAAATAAATCAGCAAACATATAGCAAAAGGCATCCATGGCAATAGTTACTTTTAAACAGAGATCCAAAGCAGAACAAGGATCACGTAGACATGCTCCTGCAGGGCAGGCCAGCATTTATTGTTATCATTACTTGGTGCAGAACTATGTAATATTTTAGTACCCTTAGCATTTAAATCCCATCAAATGCTTTGTATTTCTATAAAAAGGCCTATTAATACATCAGTGTTATACTTCTCAAGCATGTTCCCAACCCTAAAAGAAGAAAAAAAAAACTTTTACTTTAGAGTCCATTTGATTAGGGTGACAATGAAATCCAGATTTAAAATCCTGGAATGTGTTTTGTTTTGATAAAATTTTGTTAAAAAAATAAAATAATGTAAATTGGGTTTTATTAAAAAATTGTCAATTTGGAAAATTTTAGCGTAGCTCAGACACGTGCATGGCACTTGACTGGGCTGAAATTTTCCTGGATTTGGTTTTATCTCCAATTTGGAGGTAAAGCCAAATGCACCATTTTTGGTGTACTTGGTGCAAATTTACTAATAGCAATTTTACACCAAAAAATTGGCATTCACCCAAAAAACAGCAGAAAATTATTATTAATGGGGATTTCAAAATCTAGATTACATTTTCACTCCAGACAAAACATACCCTTGGTACATTTTGGATGCAATACTCTCTTAACATGGACTCTATCCATTCTATCCATAAAGTAATATAATAATAACCTACGTACCATTTCATCTTGTTAAATTAAACAAAAAGAGAATTCATCCTAATTAAATAGGGTAATGTAGACACTCAACTGAGCATATGGCAGAATTGTCATGATTCATGTGTGCACTCACAATTTTGTTGCTATGAAGTTTTAGAGTTTAGGTTGCGAGATGCACAACTACAACCAGTTATGAATATAAACAACTATAATATGGCTAGTTTATTGCCTTTCTTGCCAAGATCCCATGAAACACTCGTGATTGGATTGAGCAAAGAGTTGTAGCAGTTCATTAATCCACAAAAATCTGATTATAGGTACTGACGCAAAAAAAAAAGTGGTTAATTGAGGGTTGTCTTGAATATGCAAATACTTAGAGGGAGCTTAGCAACTGAGTCCTGAGTTGACTACAAATTTGAGGTGCAGTACATTGTGAACAATTCAATTCATAGAATTCATATCCAGTCTATGGTTTTAACTCCCAAAAATAAGGTGATTCAATGAAATTGATAAATATGAAAGGGGAACTACCTGGCCCTGAGGTGAGTTTGGTAAGTCCAAATTATTCACATTTGCAACTTTGCACCCATTGTTACTAGCATTGGAAGCACATTTTTCAGTCGCTAGAGCAAATGGTTGAGGGATTGTGTAATTTGTATGCACAGTTATGCCACTAGCAGATTTTGATGTTGGTTGGGTTGGAGAATCTGATTTCTTATTGGAAGTGGGCTTCTCTTCTCCACCATTCACCTTTTTACTCATGCAATAAACAACCAAAAAACTTGAATATGAGAGGAGGCACCACTAATTTGGCATGATTATTCCTATCTAATGAACAGTGAATACCCCAACCGGACAGTATGTGGTCAGCTCTGTAACTTCATCAGACCCAGGAATTTCAGAAGGTTTGCCACAAAGATTATCGACTGGCTTTTCGCATGTGCTCATGTCTACACTTACTCTCTTGTTGAACTACCTGAAATACCACAAGAACATCACTTAATATTTATTCTTACGTGATGTGACAGAATTAATATATAAATTATACAGCTTTTACACGAAAACAACCTAGCTCAACAGTATTCAAATACTGAGAGCAGATGATAATCTTCTGACCATCCAAACATGTCTAAGTGTGGTTTTGCTTGCTAGAATTGCAGTAGCAAGGACACTTGGATACTTTATCCATTTGCAAATAGTGCAGTTCGTGTTTTATGAGATGATAATCTTACAGAAATAGACATCATAAAATGAACCAAATAAAAGCTATATGCAGGAAGGGTTAATAAATAGAAGCAAGGCATCCATCCCGATAGCACACATATGAAGACAGTAGAGATCATATGAACATTACATATCTCAGAATTTGACAGAATAGATAAACAAAATATGTTTGATGAACAAAGAAAAACATAACAATGTGAGGCATCCATCAAAAGCTTGACCGATACTAAACATTGCCTTGCAGATGCAAATTTAACACAAACATCAAACGCAAGATACTCTGAAGGAAATAAGCACAAAGACTTGATTCTCCGAAAGGAAACCCCAAACATAGGATAACAAACTGAATTAGAAATATCCCATCAATATAAGAGGCGTAAAATTAGGCAAAAACAAGATCAAATAGAGAGAATTCAGACACAAAAGCACCAACAAATTCGATGCCACAGATGCACATCTTACTCGCGAAAGAGTACGGCCCAATCCTCACTCAATTTTCCAAAACACAAATGCAGAAAAGAACAAAATACAAAGCGCAACCAAAACCATCGACAACGATGCACCAACTGATCAAAATCCTCAAAAAAATCACAAGAATCTCCGAAAATAAAAATTCTGACCAAGATCTACCCGCAAAAAAGAATCACCTTATCACCGGAGCAATCACCGAAACAATCGCGACGACCGAAGAAGGATTGAAAGCAATGGTGCTTTAAATCGAGAGAAATGGGAAAGAAAATTAGGGTAAAAATGGCGGGGGAATTGCTGCTTACGGTGGCGTCCCCCCCTGATTTATTCGAACCCTGGTTGCCGCTCCCCGGTCACCGGCTCCGCTCCTCACGGGCGGACGCTGATCCCTCTGCCACCGCCATTTTATAGCTCTCGGAAACGCTCACGCCGTTACTTCTCGCCGTCAGCGTGACCTGGCCTCTAAGCTTATCTGTCCAATCGCGACCTCGTATCCCCCGTTCCGTTTCCCCAATATCCAAATTCTTCTCAAAATTGTAAATTAATATTTTTTTATTAAAATTAATCCGATAAAAATTTAAAGTTCAAAAAATTATTTAACATTTTATAATAATTTAATTTAATAATAATATAAAATGATTAATATTAATTTTATTTTAAAAAATATTAATTTTGATTCTTATCTTAAACTAAATGATATCTAAAATTTTAATTCTGAGGCTGTTGCCACGAATTATGACCCACCATTTCTAATCTGCCGTTATATTTTTGTAAAATATTTTTCGAAAATGATTTTATAAAAAAATACTGAGCATTATTTGGAAACGCTGGAATTTCGACAGAAGAAGATAGAGGTGCGTTTTTGCAAAAATGATTTTTTTTTTTTTTTTTCCTCCCTCGAAAGCGTTTCCACTTTCCGCTTTGGTGGACGCGTTTCCCCAGCAAAAGTTTGTCCGTCTGTGCGCCGAGTGCCAACTCAGTTGGGGTTGACGGGATCCGCTAGAAATGCGCCTGACTTTATTCCCCGAGACTTGCGTGGCCAATGAGCGGACCCCACCATTTATATTATCCATTATTTTAATCTCCCTGATGCAACGGAAATACGCGGTCCGGCTAATCCAATCTGTCCTCCCGATCATCTCTCAGCATTTTTTTTTATTTTATCAAAAGTCTTATAATTCTTTGCCAAAAAAAAAAAAAAAGAAAAATAAACTCATGGCTCCCGCCGCAGGGAGGCCCGTTCGTTCCTCGGGCTCTGCACCTGGCTAAGTCCAGAATTGGACTCGGATTAAAACTTGGGTCCGATCCAAATTGGACTTGTATCTTACTGTTCAATACATTGCTTGAGTTGGGATCACGATTTTTCCGGAATTATGATTACGAAAAAGAAAATATTTATCAAATTATGAATAACGTCAAAATAATGGGTAGAGTTATATCGGCGTCCCAGTCATGCGACCTTCGGATTTGATTGATCAGTAAAGTGTTGAATCAAGAGACTTGTCACTTTGCTTTGATGAACAGGTAGTACTACCCAAAATTTGCAAATGTGTACAACAAGATTTAGATTTGTGATTCATATTCTTCTTTAATCGTGCTATCCTTCCATTAATGAGTTAATGAGTTTCGGTCCATCTTTAAGCTGGCTTCATATTTTAGGGAAATTTTCTTAATTTCTCTTAATAATTTTCTATTTTCCTATAATTCTCCCTTAATTTTTGAAATTCTCGATCAATTTATATCAATATACTTTAATTTATCATTATATTTACAACACATGTGGCCATACTTATCACAATACTATAACAATCGTTGTTATACTTATCCAATATATTTTTTGCATATATGATTAAACTCAAATATCTATAATTAAAATAAAATAATTATGATCAAAATCGAATAAATATAATTAGAATTAATTTTAATCATATTTTGATCATAATTTATTTAAATACAAAAATTATATTACTATAAGTACAAGGACAAATGGTACGAGTATTATAAACTGTGCAAAGTACAAGATTCACATAATCAAAGTATATGGATCATGTGACAAGTAGAATTTTATTAGTAAATTAAGAATTTCTCAAAATATTAGAAAATTGAAATATTGGAAAAAAATTTTAAGAAATTGAAATTCTCCCAGGGAGTTACACAGAATTTTCCCTCTAGTTTATCGAGCCAAAATTTACAACTTATTTTATTCAATTTTTTTTGGAAGAAATAATGAATGCAATTTAAATATTTTTGTTTTGAGGCTCACGATTCAATGTAATGGAAGATTGAACCCAACTCAATTGCGCTGAAAGAATGCAAACCATCAAAACAAAGTGTATTATATATGAAAGATAAAATTTATTGTGTAATTGCCCATTTACAATTTATTGTGTAATTCAGACAAAAATATTCAATGGTAAAATCCAGTTGCTTAAAAAAATTTACCGTGCTCCCACATTTTTTATGATTTAGTTCCAACTTTTTCCGATTTATATTACTTAAACAATGCCTAATTTTAACTTTGAAAATTATCTTTTCCGGGAAAAAGAAAAAATAAAAAAAATTCCGGATCGGTTTGTACTTGGGCTCGAGCCAATTCAGCGAATCAGTTCGACTACCTCCAGGTCACGTGCTCGAACTTCGTTGCCTGAAAATCATGTAAAACAATCACGGAAGGGCAAATTCGTCCACTCAACGCCTCGCGCCACAAATATAACCGCCAGTTGCGGCCAACAAAATAACCGCCTCGAAGAAGGAAAAACGAAGCCACCCCGACCAATAGAAAGCGGAAACGTGGCAAAAGGGACCTCCGCCTATTTAAGCGCGCCTACCCGAGAAATCCCGGCCGCTCTTCCCTCTTTTCCACCAGCGATCAAAGAGCGCGCGCGCGCGCGCGCGAGAGAGAAGCGAAAGGGAGCGAGAGAGAGGAAACAGAGAGAGAAAGAGCCAGATGGCGACCGTGGTGGCGTCGGAGGCTGCGAACAAAGACACGGCGGCGGCGGAGGCCCAGAAGAAGAACAACCGGATCCAGGTCTCCACCAACAAGAAGCCCCTCTACTTCTACGTCAATCTCGCCAAGGTTTGCGCCCTTCTCCCCTCTTAGGTCGCCCTCGATGTCTTTCATTGCACGGTTCTCGATTCGATTTGTATCTTATTGCGACGACCTGATGGGGTTTTCGTTGGATTTTTGTTGAATCAAAGAAATCGGCCCTTGAATCGCGTTGTTTGAGTGCGATCTCGACTTCTTCGCGGTTTTATTTCTATTTGCGAGAAAAAAGAAAGATTGAGGGATTGGATATCTTTATCATTTGGATTTTGAGTGATCTTCTTTGGATTATAGGCGAGGGGTTTCAACGATTCTCTTCGCATGAATGTCCTTTTTCTTTTCTTTTCTTTTTTTTTTTTTTTGAGCAATCTGGGCTTTATCATTAAAAAACCTTGTGCAAGGACAACGAATAAAAAGATACACGAAATATCTTTACGACTCTTCGCGTGAATGTCATCCCGTCTTCTCTGTTATTTCTTTTGATTGTTGATTTAATTATGCATTTTAATAGATGGATATATCTTTACGAGTGCGATCCTGCCTCTTTTGTTTCTTCCGTTGAATTTGTGACTTAAAGCATGATATTCATGATGGATTCATTGGATCTGTTAATATGAATGCCGTCTTCATTTCTCGCTAGTTTTGTTCATGATCAATTCACTAGCGTGCGATTTTATCTCGGATTTCTAATATAATCGAATGACATGATGCATACACCTTCATCTGTTCTTTGATTCCTTTTTTGGAAGCTAGATTTGTGTTAATTCTTATTTTCCATATTTTCTGGTAAGAATGGTGATCTTTTGGTGATTTTTGCACTTGTAGGAATCATTCTTTTGGCGTTTTGTTTGCTCTCTTGATGTAATTCTAATTTTTCTACTTGCTTTTATTTGCAGAGGTACATGCAGAACTACAATGAGGTTGAGCTCTCTGCGCTGGGCATGGGTAATGATCCCTTCATCTGATTATCAGTCCTGTTCCATATGCTTATCCTGTTTTTGCACTGTTTTCCGTTCATCATGCTCTACTTTTCTGAACCACTCCCAAGTGCTCGCCTGATGGATTTCTTGAATAACGTGTGTGAGAATGTTCACCTTTTCTTGCATTCCTGCTTTTTGCTTCCTCGTTTTCTGTCTTCGCGCTGTTTTCAATTCTCAGCCCTGGTCCTGATTTGAGAGCCTCATTGAATAATGTGCATCAAAATTGATCATAGCCTATTGTATTATTTGATGATTCTATAGGCTTTTTAATAATTTTTCTGAGATATTTTTTTTCTTGGCACATATTCTTTATCGTAGTTGCATTACACATACTTTTGCCTATTTCTCTTGCCCCTCTGTGGTTTGAAATGAACCACTGATAGCTAATTCAGAAACCTTTTTACTCTTATAGGCGTAATATTTTGTGTTTGTAGGTACCGACTTTACTAGTGAAACAAAGGCCATTTACATCTCGATTGTTTATGCATTCTGAAATTTGTGTCCTATTTTACCATTCATTTGAATTTATGGACTAATCTACAAACTGCAATTTGCTTTTTGATCCTTTTTTCCTTCGAAAGTCCAAATAAAACTTGGAGAATGTGTTTTGAATCTTTTGATGATGACTTACTTGCAAGAGATAGGTGAACCACTGCTTAGCAAACATAGCAAGTTTACGGAAATCAATCTTTTGATCTGTCTCATAGAAAGGCCAAACGCTGTTAATAGTAGGTGCATTTGTGTTGGGTACTTCATTATTATTATTATTTAGATAAAACGTGTACAGGGCATTAATGACATAAAATAGTAAGCTTTTAATCGGCGTGTTGATTTATTTTATCATTAATGGAACGGCCTCTTTAGTGTTATCTACTATTTTTTCCCCTCACTATTAGAGGATCTTATGGAATCATACATGAATTGACTAATTATATTATCTGTTCCAGCCATCGGTACTGTCGTGACAGTCTCTGAGATCCTAAAGAACAACGGTTTAGCCACAGAGAAGAGTATGGGTCAAACCATTTCATAACAATAAAAACTTTTTCTTGGAAATGATTGGCTGATGATGATGTTGTAATTTTTTTTTTCTTGAAACAGAGATTCTGACGTCAACAGTCGGCACAAAAGATGAAAACAAGGGGGGCAGGACTGTTCGGAAAGCCAAGGTTTGCAGGATACCATTAGGCTCATTTTACTCAAATTATATACTGTTGTTCATCAGGCTTAGAATTTCATTGTTTTATCCTAATGCAGATTGAGATATTGCTGGGGAAAACTGAGAACCTGAAGGAGCGCAAGCCTCCTGTCAACGCTGACTCCAGCAAGGAAGATCACGACCCCGGCGAAGAAGGCCATGAAATCCTGGAATATCACGAGTCCTGCAATGAAGAACATGACTCCGACAAGGAAGATCATCACTCCAGCAAGGGAAGGAATGATGTGGAGCTATAACATCCACGGAGATGTTGTTGTTACCTTGCTATCTGGTTTTTTCTCACATTTTGTTGTCGCGCTGCAGAGCTCACATCAGGCAGCCAATAGTAGTATTGCGTGTGAGGTAGGATCAATGCTTTGATTTCTGTTTACGTCTGATTTGCTCCTCCGCTGGGAGAGATCGAGTTTGTCTCGAAACTGAATCTTGTTTTTCTGAAACCCTAATTACTACTTTCTTGCTATATAGATTGATTGATGTTCTGATCTTGCTCCTTTTTCCTGGTGTGGACTGTAGAGGTCACTTTTGTTTCTTATTAGCAATCTTATGATGCTACCCTTGGGATCGTCAAGGCCGTTGGCATAGATGCAAAGAGGACTAATTCACAGCATGTTTTAGCAAGTTAATCGTGTTTTACTTAAAGCAAACATGCTTTTGCGGTTGCTGCTGCATTGCAGTCTGCACTGTTTCTACCTTGAACTTTCCATTTTTTCTTTTTTCTTTTCCGGTATTTCCCCGGTGCCTCTGAATTGTAATAGCTTCCTTAATTTCTTCAAGATAGTGTCTATATATATATATATATATATATATGCTTGAAGATACGTGCACATCGCACCAGGGAAATGTCAATCACGACACAGCACCAGTTTGGTGGAGCTGCCCCCTGCCCATCAATGCCCCGACGAAACCCAACCCCTATTATTTTCTTCCAAGTTAATACGAAGCCCAGGGCCTCGACTCCTCAGCCAAAACCATGGCAACCATCGTCTCCTCCTCTAATCCTCTCCTCGCCCTCCGAAACTCTAATCCTAATAAGGGTCCCCACCTCTACTTCCCAGGCAATCGACCCTTGCTCTCCTCCAGTCCACCTGCCTACCTCCTCAAGATCTCCGCCTCCGCTTCCTCGTCCCGCTGCACCGTCCAATCCGTCTCCCCCCAAATTCCCGCCCTCTTCTCCGGCTCCATCCGCACCGTCTCCTCCCTCCTCGCCTTCGTCACCGCCACCGCCTTCGCCCTCCGCTCCGTCGCCCACCGCCTCCTGACACCCACCATTCATCAAATCATCGAGGCCCGCACCCTTCGGGGGACCCTTACCACCCCGGACACCCTCTTCTTCGCCCGCCTCCGTGACCGGCCCAGTGGGTACCTGAATACTCCCCTTACCGTTGTTGCTGCAGGGATGTCGAAGTGGCTTGATATCTACAGTGGTGTGCTGATGGTCCGGGTGTTGCTCAGTTGGTTCCCGAACATCCCGTGGGAACGCCAGCCTCTGTCGGCCATCCGGGATCTCTGCGACCCCTATCTTAACCTCTTCAGGAATATCATTCCGCCGGTGTTCGATACGTTGGATGTGAGCCCGCTTCTTGCTTTTGCCGTCCTCGGGACGCTGTCGTCAATTCTCAACAACAGCCGGGGGATGTTCTGAAAGGTGCTTCGTCGGAGACGGTATTGGTTCTCTCCTTGAATTATAATAGAGTTTGATTTCAATTTGATTCTAGTTCTGTTCCAATTGCAATCCAAATTTGGGCTTTGAACTTGTAGCGAAGAACTTCATAAATTGTGTGTTGGTGTTTTGTTCTGTTTTTCCACATGGTAAAAAATCCTTAATTTGGTGAAACTAGTATAGCACAATTGCATACTCGTTGTCGGAGGATGTAATCATCTATGACTTCAGTATCATGGCTTGATACTTCTATATAGTTTATTCCACTTTGTGTCGTTATTGGAGCATAATTGGTTCATTCGTGATGATGCTGAAACGAAGGTTGCTTAACGTCCCTTTGTGTCTTCAAGAAACATGACCTTTAGTGTTACGAAAAAAATTGCCTTGGAAATTTTGTCATTGTTTACAAAGCTGATAAGGTTTTGAGCGACCAGCCATCAAATGGTTTCAGATTTGCGTACTAAACATTCCCATGACCCTTTCACTTTTATGATGCCAAACTACATTGCATGGTGTATGCCCACGGCCCTTTGTACCCCAGGTGTTAATAAACTGAGCATGTTTCTCTTTTCTTCATGATTAAATGTAATTGCCAGCAGACCATGTTACTTCTCACAGGAAAAGATGGCAATTAAATGGACATTGTTGGACCTTTTCTATTGACTTTTAATAGTTTTGAAGTTTTCTATTTATTCTGTAATGTCAAAGAACAACCAAATGGCTCTGAAAATTTCACAGCTTGTGAATGGTGAATATGAGATAGAATGTTGTATTAGGTTGCGCCAGAAAGTTTGCACTCGCTCGTTTGAGTCACACCTTTGTTATCTCTTCTCTTCATTCTAGATGCTTTTCCCTTCTTGATGTGGGCATTTGAAATCCTTGGACTGTTACTGTTCAACTTCTGGTTGATAAGTTTTTTGTACATATTTTATTTTGGGGCTTAGTCTCCTTTCTCGTAGATTGATCATTTTGCTGATATTATTCATAATTTTCATGTGCATTTGACACAATAATTTAGTTAGATTATTATATGGAGAAAGTGTTTCATGAGAGCCAAGGTTGTTGGCAATTTATATATTTTTCTTATAGGTGAGGTCCACAAGGATCAGTGGATATGATTTTTGGATAGTATGAATTAAGAGGTACTGTGATATTTAGGCCAAAAATATAGAAATGCATCTTAGCTTGTAGAAGCATGCTGGCTAACTATATCGAATCAAGGATGTGCTTTTCCTGATACATGCCTTTGAAAATTGTACTTATTGCTATTTTGTTACATTCAGTAGGCAAGCTTTGATGTCATTGTTCTCTGTTCTTCTGGTAATAAGCTTGTCCTGTTGTGACTTCTTTATGTTCAATTTGATTGAACCAACCATACACAGTTCATTAATTCAATTTTTGCAAGGCTATTCTTGCAGCATCCACAGGGATATATGTAAAAATTGTTACAGGCATTGGATATTTAGGAGCTAACAGCTTTTTTCTGGGCTTGTTGGTAATTTTGTTGGCTACACGTGCGGTATGTATTGCTGAATTTATTCTCAAGTCTTCTGTCATTGCAGGAGGAAGAAGAAGAGGATGGCACCACCCCTGTTTTTTGCAGGAACTGTGTTTTGATTTTTTCAGAGCTGCAAAAATGGCTTGTTCAATATGTATGGCTTGTAAATTAATTGCATCCGAAGAACAGAGAACAGTAGTTGGGCTAATTAAATCTGTTTAGATATTATTTTACTAATGACATATGTTAATTATTTTAATATATTATAAGAAGTAATGAATATATGTCATTAGAAATAATGAATGTAAATATTAGTGAATTTTAACTGAGTCTAATATAAATTCAAGGGGATAAATTTTAAGCGTATTTAACATAAAAGTTAATGAAGCTTAATAAATCTCAGCCTCCTTCAAATTCATGTAAATCGATTTTTGGTCGGCCTAACTCCGTGCTGACCGGGCTGTTCTGACCGATGTCGTGACACGCTACCTCACCGGCTCAACCGGTTTGAACTCGAGTGGCGTCGGTGACCGGGGCATGCTCCGTCAATTCTGAACGTCTGTTAGCCAAGGCAGCCAGCACGTGCGGCGGGACCGGCCCGAAAAGCTGCCGGTCCGTTGACCACTGCATTTTCTTCGCCGGTTCTCCATCGACGGTCAAGTTCCACGAGGGAAGCGGGAATCGGAAGCAAGACTATGGCGGTTGAATCCTGATGATAACTTCCCGACTTCCCAGTTTCTTCTACTGACCCGGTCGGTTCAACCTTCGTCCAATCGGTCCGAATCCGGTGTTATATAGGGCCGGACCGTTTTCACACGTCGAATTTACTCGATTTGGTGGACGGCATTGCTTGCTCAGTAATTTGCTTCAAGAATTATTTTATGTTAGCGATTCGTTGTAACTAATTCTTTCAAAACAATCGTGATTACTGATTCATCAAAGATTAGTCTAATATGCGATTAGTATTTTTGCATGTTTTGGTATTTTCTTTCCCGACCAACTCCACGTGTCATATTTGTTCTTCATATCTTTGCTCTTTTTTTTTGTTGAATAAGTATTAATTAATGTCGAATTAATAACATGAAAATCTTGAATCTTGTTTGCATTAAGTTGGGCCACGTTAAATGGATTCCAAAACAACGAACTTGTCCAAGTCCACAAATGAGAACGACGCTGTTTGAAATTCAATCCAAACCTCAGTGCAAACACCATTATGTAAACACCTTCATCTCTGTCCTCCAACCATCAGACATCGCCTTCTCTCCAACAACGAACTCAACCAAACTCCTCTCCTGAAGAAGAAGTAGAAGCAGAAGAACAAGATGGCTCTGCGTGCAAGCCAATTGCTGCTGTTTGTTCTCGTTGTTTCGTCATGCATGCACCCGCTTTTGGCGGCGAGGCCCATCGACGGAGACCGGTGGCCGATGCTAGGCGAGGTTGATATGCTTTTGGAGTCGCTCCCGAAGGGACCAGTGAGGCCGTCGGGACCATCGGGCTGCACTCACAACCCTACCAATCGTGGTGGCGACTGCCCCATTCCTTGAGGCCATTGCTGAGGCTATTGTTTTAACAGCTTCATCATGTTGCTTCTGACTCAAAGTTATACACACACTATCCTTCTTCGATTCTTTCAATATAATGTTAAGAAATCATTAGCTATCAATATGATGCATTGTGGATTATCTGTTTTGTATTTCTCAGTAATTTTCTTTGACAAGACAAAGCTTTGTTGCAATCTTCTTTGAATTAAGAGTATTATATTTAACTTTTTCCTTTTTGAGATTTACTCTTTTGTTCTTCAAGCATCAAACGAAGACGTAAAATACATCACTCTAATAAATTTAGAAAAAGGCTTCCAAAAATTAAATTTAAAATAATAATAATAAATCAAAACCAATTAGTAAGGCATAGATATAGGACAAAGCAAAGGGAAGTTCTATCTTTCAATTAAAAAATGAAAGAATGTCGAAACTAATTTTCAATCAACTTGTACTACAGCCAGCTTGTTTTTCAAGAACGGAATGAACTTGAAACTATTTCTCTTGAAGTCCACCGAGCTCCCTTCAAATCTCTCCGGTCTGAACTCCTCGGGGTCTTCCCAGTATATCTTGGGGTCCCTCGCCATCGCTCATGCATTGATAGATTACTCTAGTTTTGGCCGGCATGTTGTTTCCGCTTACAATATTGCAGGCTCTCGTGCATTCTCTTGGAATGAGTAATGGCACAGCAGGGTGAATCCTCAGCCCTTCTTTGATGACAAGCTTTAGGTACTTCAGTTCTATTTCCGACGATCGAGTACTCGCACCTCAGCTAGTGCTTTGGTCATCACTCTCGGGTTTCGAATAAGCTCCGACATCATCCATATCAACAACATTGTAGATGTCCTGCTGCTCCCTGCCGTAAACACATCCTGTAATTATCAAGACAAGAAGATGCTGGTGCTAAATTATAAAGCCAGAAGAAGACAATCGATTTCCAATAGAGAGAAAACTTACCAATACGATGGCTTTGATTACAGTGACTTTTCACGTGTCCATTAATTACAAAATAAATTTTAAAAAAATAATAAAATAACAGTAGACATATTATTTACGTAAAAATATTGAAGAAGAAAAAACTATGCATGAAACACAAAAATCTACCAAATAATATAATATGGACATACCTTTACTTTTCCATAATAACATGGAGTAGTTATATAAATTACCTAAACAACAAGGGAAATAATATCTTATTAGATAAAATAATACATACCAATACTGGGTCATATAGAATAATTTTCTCTTCAGTTTTTAAAACTCCTCTCTCTACTCTCACTCTCTCGCTCTCTCTGTATTTGTTATTTGCCTCATGCCCTTTCAAATTGGACCAAAACCAAACCCGAAATCAAACTGAAACTCTAACTTGGCGTCTGGATCAATGGACTTCTACGGAAAAAGTACGTCAGCATAATATGAGAAATATTATCTTTGAAAGGATGGTGCTAAAACCGGATCACTTGTCCAAGAAGTCCGCATCTCCCAAACATCCTCTCCGGACGGCTCACCAGATCAAAATGCCGACAGAAAAAAAGAACAAACTCTCAAAAAACTAACTTTTTTCGGTAGAAGAACTATGAAGAAGAAGATATGGGCCACTCGTTCTCCTGATCCCGCGAGATGCACACTTCACATTCAATGTTAGTAGCGAAGTAAAACTCTAAAACCAAGTTAAATATAACGAAAGCAGGCGCCCCATTTTCTTGGTTGCGGCTACCAAATATCTTTCTCTATATAAATCCTCCATCACGAGCCATGACACTATATATCCTGATGGAGTTCTTAGTCTTGGCCATCTCCATCCTTGTTGCTCCCATCTTCTTCTTCTTCCTCCTCCTCCTCAAATTCTCAGAGTCTAGCGAGTACCCTAATAACTTGCCTCCAGGGCCATCGAAGCTGCCTTTAATTGGTTGATTGCACCACCTCGTAGGTTCACTAACACATCATGTGCTACAAGACCTGGCGAAAACCCAGGGCACTCTCATCCACTTGAAGCTTGGTGAGATCTCCACTGTAGTCGTCTCCTCCCCGGAGGCTGCCAAGGAGATCACCAAGACACATGATGTGAACTTCTTGTCGAGGCCCTACATCATCGCCGCCAAGTACATGACTTACGACAGCTCAGACATCGCCTTCGCGCCCTACGACGACTACTGGCACCAGCTGCGCAAGCTTTGCGTGGTAGAGCTTCTGAGTGCCAAGCGTGTTCAATCCTTTGCCGCGATTAGAGACGACGAGGTCCTGAAGCTTGTTCGAGCCATTAATGGCATGTGTTCTTCCACGCCAATCAGTGTATCCTTGATGCTTCACTCTCTGTCTGCCGATGTTACCCCAAGGGCGGCGTTCGGGAACAGGTGCAAGGATAAGGAAACGTTCTTGATTGCCATGGAGAAGCGCTCAAGTATTGCAGCGGCTTCTCCCTCGCCGATCTGTTTCCTTTACTGCCGCTAGTGCGTCTGCTCAGTGGCATAGATTTGAAGCTGCAGAGGCTTCACCAAAATGTTGATAGGGTCCTTAACTCCATCATTGAAGAGCACAAGGATCGGAGGACAAGCAAAGCAAGTGATAGCGAGAATCGAACTGAAGTTATTGCAGCAGAGGAGAACTTGCTTGATGTGCTTCTAAACCTTCAAGAGAGCAAAGGTAGTCTCGGATTTCCTCTTAAATCACCATCAAAGGGATCATAATTGAAAGTTACTCTAAACATCAAAAGTTCTTCGAAAAATATCTCATTTAGAGGACTTGTTAATTAATTATTGGTTGATGTAACTGTTGCATATAATATGCTCAGGACATGTTTCAAGCAGGGAGTGGCTCCTCGAGCTCGGTGATGTCGTGGGCGATGTCCGAGTTGATTCAGAATCCGAGAGTGATGGAGAAGGCGCAATCGGAGGTTCGATAAGCTGCAGTGAGTGACAACATCACACATACGGACATTGAAGGCTTGAGCTATCTAAAACTTGTGGTTAAGGAGGCACTGAGGTTGCACCCGCCTGCTCCAATACTAGTCCCCAGAGAGTGCACTGAGACGTGAAATCTTCGGATACCGAATTCCAGTGAAGACGAGGGTGATCATCAACTAGTGGGCCATACAGAGAGACCCCGAAAACTGGAAAGACACCAACGAGTTCAAGCCGGAGAGGTTTGACGGAACGCAAATAGACTGCACAGGAGGCAACTCTGACATACCCTTCGGAGCTGGGCGGTGGATGTGTCCCGGGATCTCTTTCGGTACGGCAACGATAGAGATGACGCTTGCCCACTTGCTTTATCACTTTGAATGGAGTCTTCCTGATGGAATGAAGCCTGAGGAGTCGGACATGACGGAGAGCTCCGGGTTGGCCGCTCGCTGGAAGCACGACCTCCTGTTGTGTGCCACAACCGTGAACCAGATATATCTAGCTGAAGTTTCCTATCGATTATTAATTATGTTATGTATGACAATAATAAGTTCCCCGAAAAAAAAAATCATAATTAATAAGTTGTTATAATAAATTTTGTCAAGATTAATGCGTGCAATTAGGTATAATTCCAAGGAAATTTGCCCAAGGACTTGGTCATAATTAGAGGATTTAATGAGGGTATATATGCAGAACTTCAAGCTGCGCTTAATTTAACGGGCTTCACAGTTGGATTGGACCCGACCAGCCCAACCCGTTGGAGCTAGAACATAACTCGTCACAAACGACTAAACACTTGACCACATCGACCGACTTTTTACCGAAAACCGAAAATACATTCAAAACAATACGGCGGTGATTTCCAAATCCGGCAAATTGGTTGATTGCGCGGTCAAGAAAATCTGACAGTGTGTAAGCGAATAAAAATCAGCCGGAAAATAGATACGCGAATCGTCACGAAATAAGTGGCGGGAGGCGGTACACGTGGCAGAATCCGGGCCTCCAAAATATCTAACAAGAGCTGTGGAGGACGAGAAGCAAAAGCGGTAACCACGACTTCTTCGTCATCGAATCTATTCACCAGATTTTAAACCCTATATTTTCTCCCGGTTTTGTGTTTTCCTTGTAGTTATCCATCTCCTACTGTTCATGCATGGACTCCGGAGCTGCCCAAATCGAGATGCGATTGAGTTGTTGAGATTTGGATTTCAGAATGGTGAGCAATTCTCACGTTTCTTGTTTCTAAATGCTTGATTTTGTGGATTTTTTGTGAATCTAATTGGTTTCTTATATATGGCAATGTGGATATTAGATTGTTGATCTGCTTTGAGACTCTTATAGATCTTAAAATTTGCTTCTTTTTTCTATTTTTGGAATATTTTGCCGCAGTTACTTGAATGGAAATACCTTTGGAGCAATGGGATCTCGTTGAGAGTATGTAAATTTCATAAACATGTTATTTTCTTATTGGGTAAGACACCATTTAATAGAGAAATAGTGCAAATCTTGTGTTTATTAGGCTAAGAGACCTACAACAATAGAAAACAATTTTTAAGTTATAACGATAGAAAAATGCTGACGGTATATTGAGGAAATCATCTTCTGAACTAGTCTTAGTTTGATTTTTTCTGATTTCTCCATCTTTGTCATTTTCTTTGACAATTCCAAGTTCTTTATAATACTCTTGAAGCTCCAATAGTAGGACTTCCAACTGCCAGAAGTAACCAAACATCTCTTTCCGTTTCTCAATATATATATATATAAAATAATCTTCTGAACAAATTGATCAACAAGAGACGGTAACCATCATATTCAACATTCCTTGCATAATATCTACCCAGACAAGAAAAGGATTTGTTCCTTATCTTGCTGGAGATAGTATTGCTATTGAGGAGGTGATCAATGGTCTCATGTCTAGTTGACAGGGGCATTACTTGGTTCCTCTTTAGTAGAATATCTGCTCTCAAAACTAATCATGAAGAATGAACCACCCAAACAGATGAACTTGAATTGAGCATGTAAGTTGACTTAGGAAGCAAAGAATTGCCATATCAAAGCCAACCATTAATTACAGGATGATATTACCTTAAACATATTGCTTACAATTCAAAGTGATCCCCAAGTTGACATTAGATTAGACCATGATCACTCTAAATTAACATTTGTATTATTTTTGAAAATGTGGAATCTGCAGTCAGAGATATGGACATTTTTGTATGGCAGATGTATGCATAATATCATGTAAATGTCTATGTGCAATGCAGTTCAATTAGTTGCTTAAGTCCAAGGTGTTCGAAAACTGAAGACTAAGATGTTTGAGTTCCAATTTATTGGCATCCAATGCTGAACTTAAATATCAAATGTGATGAAGAACACATATACATATTAGAGAAGTGAATAGGACATTAATATAATGTGTTGTGCGCCCATAAGAGCATGGAATGTTATCTGATCTTCTCCTTCTTGCATTTTTAGGGCTAGATGTCCTTCTTTGGTCTATATATGTGCCCTTTCTATTGCTTTGTGGGTTTTTTAAAAAAAGAAAAAAGTCTTAAAATTTTCCACTATACATATGACTACCATTTCTTGAAGCTGCTCTTTTGAATTGAATCAAACATGTATACCAATGTCCACCTTAATGGCATGTGATCTGTAGGCCTATCATATTCCCTTCATGTTGTCTTGATATTGTAGTTAGGGTTTGTTAGGTTAATTAGTTCAATATTACAGAGCATAGTAGAGGCCAAGGCCCGTGAATAAGCTATGGTGATGACATGGAAACAACCCATTTCATTCTTTAAACAAAGAGGAGTAAAATTTCTTTTGATAGTGGAATTCAGATAATGCAGTAATAGTTTCTTGAAGCAAGCACTTTTGCTGAAACTGAGGTTTGCATATTTGACATAACCTGTTCATACTTATTTGTTTGCCTTTGTAGACATAATACAATATACACTACCTTAAGAGTTTGACCTATACTTTTATGTTTTAGGCATGACATGCATGGTGATGCATGGGCAGGTCGGTTTTAGATACACTTAATCTATCTAGAACCAGCTACTGAATTAGCTATCAGCCACAAGACTTAGAATTTGGCTTTTGGGAAACAATGACAGAACTGAAACATGCCTTCGATTCTTCTGGTCAGTTTGCTGAAATATCCTTGAAGGGAGATTCAGGTGCAGGTGCAAATGCAGGTTCAAGAGCAGACATGGTATTCATTACTACCAATCCCCTCTCTGAACTGGTGTGGTCACCACGAACAGGTTTAAGTATTAAATATGCTAATTCCAGTTTGTCAGAGAAAAAGGCTTCTCTTCTTTGGAATGCAGAATCTTTCAGCATAATGATTATACCTCCACAATGTCCTAATGGTGGGGAGACCAGCAATGCACAAGATTTTGCTGAAACGATTTCCAACTCATTGCAATTAGAAGAAAATTCTAACAGCAAGAGTTCAAACAGAATAATTCCACCAAGTCGTCCTCAAAATGCTGGTGAGTTGGAACTAATTCCTGTGCTATTGATCTGTGATCAGAATCAATGTAAGGAACAATTCTAATATGGAACATAAAACATTAGGGCTTGTGGAATGCAGAAAGCTGAAACGAGATGAAGTGGAAATTAAAAATGAAAATTGGCTCTTTGACTACAAATGACTTGAGGAATTCTTTGCTGGTACAAGTTCAATTTCGTTTAAGATAGGAAAGTTAAAACTAAATTATTTTGAAAGAACTTGTGTATTTTATAAGAGGAAAGGGAAACAATACCTCTATTAGTGTGAAATCTATAGTGACTTTGTTTACTAAACATATATTTCTTTGCAGGATCTTATGGGGATATGGAACTATTGAAGAGCTCAGATGCAGATATAGATAGCCTAAATAAGGAAAAAGAGAGAGAGGTGGGCTCCTGCTCCACAAGCAACACCGGAGGCAAATGTGTACTCAAGGCTACTGCAGAGGCAGTTGATCTGATTCCTGCAGTTTTAGTTTCAGGTAATCTTCAGTAACCTCTCTATTCTTGGGTGATTAAGATGTTTACTCTGCAATTATATCAGATGCAGACAATCTCAATAACCCGAGAGCTTCCAAACATGATCCACTGCAAGTTGTACATGGACTTTTTAGACCCTCTGAACATTCCAGAGAGTCTGTAACAAGAGAGGATGGATTGGGGGACATGCAAGACACTGCTGAAAATTTTTTTTTCACAAAACATGACAAACATATCAGATCAATTGGTAGACAATGTATTTTAAATGGAGATGCCACAAGTTCACTCGATAGAAATGATATTGGTATTGCACCAGCTTTACAAGCTTCAGATGAGAATAAAGTTCAGTTGCAGAAAGACTCTCTTCTGGACAAATCTGCTT
Source organism: Trichopus zeylanicus subsp. travancoricus (assembly GCA_005019695.1). Taxonomy (NCBI): domain Eukaryota; kingdom Viridiplantae; phylum Streptophyta; class Magnoliopsida; order Dioscoreales; family Dioscoreaceae; genus Trichopus; species Trichopus zeylanicus. The sequence continues at coordinate 212,755 of RXID01014946.1, forward strand.
CAACTGAAGATTTAGCAAACAAAAATTTGAATATCATAGAAGATAATCGACAGGTGATGTATGACGGGAGAGATAGGAATAGCATTTCAAAGAAGAAAGTGGAGAGCCATGAGAGTGTTGAAAGCAGTAACAGCAAGGAGGTGATCTCAACTAGGAAAAGAAAGTGGGATTTCAAAGAAGATTCATCTATGGAAAATGAAAGTTCAAAAACGCAAATCATTAAGAAATTTTGCCCAGGACCCCTGGCAAAGCAGGACAGCTCTTTTATGAATTGGATAAGTGCCATGACAAGTGGCTCTTCAAGATATAATCAAACCAAACCATTGGCACTAGCTCTGGATTCATCTGATGGGAGAAAAGCAAAATTTGGACCTCTGCCTCAATCAAAAACTAAAAATAAAGCCATTGCCTCCGCAACTACAGGATTCCAATCCATCTTTCATGCAATTCACAGTCCCAGGTTGAGAACAAATGAGAAGGCACATAAAGACTTTGATCATCAGGGAGAAGCTGGTCCCTCAAAGACTCCAATAACTTCAAAACGTGCTATTAAGGATGCCTTTCAGTCAGGTTCTGATAGGGTGGATGGTAGTTTGCATGCTGCAATTCCAGGAACAAGTAAAATAACTGATTTTGATATGGAAGAAAAAATCTCTGGTGGGTCCTCTCATGGTAAAAGCTACACATTAATTTATCATGATGAGAGTGTCAAATTACAAAATGAAGTTCAGCATTCAAGTGAGAAGCTCAGCAAGGGCTCTTTTCTGGTGGAATCAGTTCCTTTGAACACATTCAATACATCCTTAGTTAATTATTCCATCCTGGGAAAAGCAAAGAATGATAGTGAAAATAATTGCGGTTTTAATGACACCAAAACTCGAAGATTTTCCTCACTAGTAGCTCCTAAATCTACTTTTGTGGGCAAAGCTACTGGTATGCTTCCATCTGTTCTGGATGGTTCTTCAAATTTGGGAGTTAAAAACAGAAGTGCTTTTCTCGACAGCTTATGGATCACTCGGCTCTCGCCAAAAGCTTATGCTTCCATGCCTGAATCAGCAAGTGGCAGCCAGAGTCTAGAGTTCACAAACAGGAGAAGGCCCACAGAGGAATGCCAGCAACCTTCTCTAGCAAAAAGGGGTTATGCTTGCGGAAGTATACAAGCTGTTGGTCCTAGTGAATTGTATGGTTCAAAGAGAACAGACTCTGAGCAGAAGTCAAAACTTAACCTGAACCCTCTACTACCCTCTCAAAAGTTTGTCAAAGCAGAGCCAATGGCTTCAGTGTTTGGGAAATGGTTTGGTGCCTTTAAACATATTAAACCAGCAATTGCTCCAAGTGAGTCAACGTGTGCACTCGCAACTTGTTTATTTTGCGGCATGGTTGGTCATAGCTTAAGAGAATGTTCGGAGCTCACTGAATCAGGAGTAGAGGATCTATTGAAAAATATGAATCCTTATGACAAACCAGATGAGTTATCTTGCATATGCATTCGCTGTTTTGAGTTTAACCACTGGGCTGCATCATGCCCCTATTCATCCTCTAAAGGAAAGAATACCCATAATTCTAAACTATTGACTTCTGGTTCTGAGAACTGTAATGATATAAAATGGAACGGTGAGCGTCGTAACTTTGCTAATAATGATGGAGGAGTTATGCTGTGGAATGGAGATAAGGAGCAAGAAGATCGTATTAATGGCCATGTAATGCCACAAAATGAGAAATCAAGCTCTGGAAGGGAGCAGACTGAACCAGTAATTGGTATGAGCTTTTCACCTAAAGCCAAGTGTACTAGGATAGTGTGCTAATGAAGAGTCATACTAAACCAACTTGTGGGGTAATTACTGCAGATGTTGCTGACGAGCCAAGCATGCTATTTCAAATGATAAGGCAACTTCAATTATCTCGAACAACTATCATCAGGTATCAAGTTTAGGATTGACTTCTATAATTGTTTTTTTAGCAAATTTGACTTTTATAATTGTTGATGTATATATGCATGGACGAGTTTCTTTTTTGACTAGTAATGCACGGATGAGTTTCCTTCGTAAAACTATGAACAGATAATTAAAAAAACTACTCTGTTTCTCATTTAATATACAAATTCATGAAGCTTGCATTACTAGGCCAACATACTAGTACAAAAGCAAAGCGTTGAGATTTGTTTGTATTTAGAATTTCTGTATATGATTTGTCATGAAAAATCCGTAACAAATTTTTTGCACCAGGTTCCCTATGCAAATGTTCTTCTTCGTTAATCAGAGGCTCATTTTATGTCTCATCTATATTGTAGATTGATGAAATCTCCAGATGTTGGAGTTCATCTCGAGGGCTTTTTCGTTCGACTCAAAGTTGGAAAATGGGAGGAAGGTTTCGGTTGTCCAGAGTATAGTGTAGCTAGAATTGAAGGCAAGAATTTTCCACCTTCAATGCACATCTTAATAGTAGGACACTTCTTTTTCTATGATACAACAATGAGATGATCAAAACACATAAACTGCAGTTACAATCCAGATGTAGTATTTGGTAATTTTTTTTCTTTCTTTTTTCTCCCTTATGCAGGTTCTAGCTCCAAAAAGCGTGTGTCAGTAAGCCTAGGGTGCTCACAATGCGTGGTTGATTGTCGTTTTATATCAAACAACGATTTCCTGGAGGTAATACAACCATGCTCTCCATTTAATGTAATTATATGCATCTGTTTTGTTAAAATTCTTGAGCAGATTCGTTTTTCTTGTTAGCTTTGAGCTGCGGTATGATGTTTATATTTCACTTGGTGTTTGCAGGATGAACTGAAGGCATGGGTGGCTGCAGCTATGAAAACTGATGAGAGCAAACTGCCATCAAGAGAAGAATTCCGCGAGAAACTGATGCAGAAGATGAAGCTTGGGTTCTAAGCTTTCATTTGATCCTCGCTCCTGCTTGGTGTGTTTGGTGCAAAATATAAGGTGGGTAGTAGTACTAAGTTTCTACCAAAATTGCTAGATTATTATACAGAGAGGGAGAGAGAGGACGCAGAGATGCACTTGGGCATACATGTCTGTATGATTACTGGCTTTGGTTAGTAATTGGTTCTTCTCTTTTTTTTAACTGTCTTGGTGAAACTGAGGATCTTATCATTTGTATCGTGGTTTCTAGTTTGGACGAACGCTTTTTTTGCATGTATGCCCTTCTAAATTTTCTTATTGTGTATATGGCTCTATAGTAACTGTATTTTTGATAGAATAGATATATTTCTCCAGACATAAAAGTGCAATTAAACCTGTGAAAAATCAATACGGTTTGTTTACGTGGAACATACGTCAGTTTGTACAGCTATGAACGAACAACAAACATATAGATATATAGTTTAGTTTTTAACAAGAAATTATCGATTGTTTTATTGTAAACTTGCAGAAATATATTTTCTTATTACTGGTAGTAAAATTTATCCACATTTTAATTAAAATTAGTAAATGATCATCACCTAATTAATATTTTTTATTTGTTTTGTTATATTTAAATTAATACAAAAAATTGCATTCCAATCTAAAATATTTCAAATATCATTTTTACCATCATTAACAGGTGAAATTAGAGAAAAATTAATTTTCAAATATTAAAAAATCTCCGGTCACAAAAAGTAAATAATAAATCGTACACTAATATTTAAATGATTAATGATATAATGATTTTTCTTTGTTAAGTTAAATAAAAAAAGTTAATAAAAAATTAATGTTGGAGCTGTCTGCGTGTAAATTTCAAGCTAAATGATTTTGACTAATAATTTTCTAATAACGCACGTAATGTTCTAATAATCCCTTCCTAAAATCTCTTTTTTGAGTTATATGCTGAATTCTACGATCTCGAACCGCACAGAGATTATGATATAATATCAACGGCTGCGATCAAAAAGCCCTTCCGAATTAGACAAACACCAGAGGGTTGGAAGCACGGCCACAACGGTAGAAAAATAGATATACGGCATAAAGTACAAAAAAGAACCAAACTAGTATTGAAATAAAATTCACGCTACGGTATACAGCAATCTGTTTTAACTACGGCTCCTCATCCCGTGCATACCCCCCCTACTACACCAAATTTACATCAAACTGCCACTACCCAGAAAACCCAACTATAAAGAACGAGCTCGCCGTCGAGTCTACTTCTTCGCCGCTTTCCTCGCCGGCGCCTTAGACGCAGATCTAGTAGTCCGAGAAACCGCCGGCACCGCCTTCCTCGGCTTGGCAGCTGGCTTGGGGTTCGGCTTGGCCTTTGGCTTCGCGACCGCAGCGGCAGCCTTCTTTCCAGGTGTATCCTTAGCCGAAGTTTTGGCGACCTTGGCTGGCCGGCCCTTCGGCTTAGGCTTGGCGGCCGGCTTAGGCTTGGCAGCGGGCTTCGGCTTGGCAGCAGCTGCCGGCTTAGGCTTAGCCACCGCGGCGGCTTTTGCGGCTTTGAGCTTAGGCTTGGGCTTGGGCTTGGGCTTGGGCTTGGCTGCGGCGACGGTAGGCTTCCCTTTAGGCTTGGGCTTGGCGGCAGCCGGCTTGGCCTTCGGCTTTGAAGCAGCAGCGGCAACCTTGGGCTTGGCTTTAGGCTTGGCAGCGGCCGCGGGCTTGGCTTTGGCGGCTGGCTTTGAAGCCGGCTTGGGTTTAGCAACGGTCATGAAGCGCTGGGAAACCTTGATCTTGGCGGTGGGGATCTTGTAGGAATTCTTGACCTTGGTGAGCTTGCCGGCGGCGACGAGCTTCCGGAGCTGGACGAGGAGCAGCTTCCTGAAGTTGCTGGGCAAGTTGTCCGTATGCTTCTCCTCGATGTACTTCTGGATCGCGTACTGGCTCGACCCTGTCCTGTCCTTCAGCGTCGTGATCGCGTCCGTTATCATCTACATCCCCAGATCCATCATCAGAAACTACAGTATCAAGGAAGAAGAAAAAGAAGAATACGAAGAGAAAGAGAGTTCAATCTCACCTCGAGATAAGGAGGATGGGAGGGGGCGGTTCGGGGCTTCCGGGGCTTGGGCTCTTTCGAGGCCTTGGCCTTCTTCGCCGGCGGCTCGACTACCTCAGTGGCGGGGGCCTCCGGCGCCGGATCCGGGACTGGAGCTTCGACGGCGGGGTGCGCAACCTCCTCGCCGGCCATAGCTTCGGAACTGGGGGAAATAGAGGTAGGGCTCCCGGAAAGAGATCGGGAGATGACCGATGCTGGGTACGACGACGATGAAAAGATTTGTGGCTGTTAAATAGTAACTAACCGCTGCGCTCTGATTGGTTGGATCAGGTTCACATGGATTCACTGTCGGATTTTTTTGAATATTGACCGTCGGATGTGGTTGCTGATCTACGGCTGTGAGCGCCTGGAATGGGTTGGCTGGGATAGAGCTGGTGTGGGTGGTGTTGAACTTGTTTTGGGTGTGCTTTCGGCTTCTCTTCTTTGATTAATAACTTGATATATATATCAAATATTTTTCTGAATTTTTGTGCATTTTGAAGGAACGGAGCATAGCTTTCTAATGAACGCAATATTGATTGATTTGGATTATTGATCGGTGAGAATTTTGATCTGGAACCTAACCTTGTCAGGAGCACCCATTTGTGTGAGCTTTGTGAGGTTTAATTGAATTTTAGGGAGATTAAAAGCATTTTGATCAGTTTTTTTTATTTGATAATATAGTAGGCTTGCGAAAAAATCCATAGAAGTTGGAATCATGAAAAACGGATTAGAAATGGGTAGGTAAATATGAAATCAAAGGTGACTCAAGTGACACATCCTGAATATGAACTAGGCAATGGTGAGAGATACCTCAATTTATCCTACAAATTGAACGTTTAGCGTATGAAATTATGTTTAGATGTTTGACTTAACTAATATTTTTGTTGTTGCATTAAGAATGCAGAATATGATTTTTGTGCTTTGGCTTTATGAAAATTTAATGGTTTTCATAATTTTAAGCAGCATGTTATGCCTGGCTTTGTCATGCACAGTGCCATCCTATGCTTTGTGTGCAGTTTTTTAGACGTTTTCTGTGTCATATTGAGCTTGTAAACCAAATCAAATTACTAGTTCTGAATTGTGTTCCAAAAGCATTAACATTTTGGATTTCAAAATGATTGGGAGTAGAAGAGATTTCAGATCTATCAAATCTCTGTCACCTTTTGAAGTCAGTACAATAGACTCAAATGCAGTCTAGTCCAGTCGACTCAACTATATTTTGAATGTACTTGATATGTCCATATGAAAAGTTTAAGAATTCATTGATAAATCAAATGCATCAGCAATTTCGCTCAGTGGCTCAGCTAAACTGTAGTTGGATTGAATGGATAGGAATTAACTTTGGATGCTGAAGTAGACCATTCAAATGTTTTCCTTGCTGAGTAGAGATGGGCGTCTTGAAGTAGTCCATCTATACAAAGATATTGACTGATGTGACATGGATTATCAAGGATCACAGTGGAAGAATATGAAGAACCAATTATTTAAGAAAACTAATTAATTCTCCTGATGGCATCTTCTATGCTAATTTCTGCCATTTAACATGGAGTTCACAAAAAAAAAAAAAAAAAAAAAAAAAACAGAAAACATATATCAAATCTCATGAAGGAACAATGCACAAACCTTAGTGATTCTCGTACTATTTCTGTTGGGCCATCTTATGATTATTCTTCTGCTTCCACGGGTCCTTCTTCTACTAACATCCCCTGTCCTTTCCAACTTAATGGTTGCATTTTCTTGATATTGATTTTGATTACAAGTGACATATGAAAAGGTAGCTTTTTCATTCTTCATGTAGGATTTTGTACACTTGAGATAATAAATTACCAATGAGCCTGATAATTCTAGACATGGTAAAACAACTCTTTTATGAGACAAAAAAAGTAACCAAGCCAAACTCTAATTTTTTTTCTGCTCAAATTCTAAACCTTGTTTGTTTCCAAAACATGAACCATAAAAAAATCTCTTACAGTTTAAATTAACAGAAGTCCTGACCCACTCCATGCAGCCCAAGTTATATTCCGCCCCTATATAGCACTAATTCCATTCTTCTACACTTGCTCAAACGACACAAATAACATCTTTCTTCTCCAGTTGGTGAACATAAGCCTTCCACTTAAAGAAATCACTTGCTAAAATCTGAAGCTTTAATCCACCTCATTTGTTCTATGTATTTGGTTGTTTCTCCTATTTTGGTGTCTCTACCACGAAGATCTACTTTCAGACCATAGTCTTCTATGCTGAACAGACGCGCACACATGTCCCTAGTTTTATAACTTTTTCCAATCCCACGGAATATTAAGTATATTTTGGCATCAGGACAGTAGAGATGCTGATACTGATACAAATAGGAGATACTACTGCTTTAAAACTGCGTTAGGAGTTGATAGTAGTTGAGTGACTTCAGTATTCTGTATTGAACAGGGTAATAAAAATGGTTACAGTAAAAATTGAAGCTCCCATTAGGGCGAGGTTGGCAAAGGACCCAAAGCAAAATCCCCGAATACCAATCTTGATATCATTACATTTGAGAATATCATTATCTACTCTCTCATTATCAACGAAAAACTAAACTTCGTCAAATTAGATTACCGCTCTCTTGAACTGGTGAGACTAAACTATGCAAGCTTTGAGCATGTACTACGGAAATCTAATGAAACTTGCCTGCCCAGTGGAGTTAATGTCGTTACTTGATGAGCGGTGTAGTTATTGGAGATGTGAAGGAGACTGTGGGACGATGTCGTTCGGAAAGAGGAAAGATATGGCGGGCAGAAACTGTGATAAAGTCGAGAAGGTAATGGGTTTATACAGAGGCTTGTCTATGAGAAATCATGTGGAGACTGAGACCCAGAGTTTGATGACTCGTCCAAAGAAAATCATGTCAAAGCATATGAACTCTACATAGTTCCCAATTTAGGGGTCTTAATTGGTCATATTCGTAGTAGAAAGGATCTAAAGCAACGAGATCCTCTTTATCTAAGGCTCTTGAAAGTAGAAGAGGAAGTTTCTGAAGGATACTTTCAATTGGACAGTTTTTTTTTTTTTTTTGTTACAGTACTTTTCCTTTGACACTCGACCACAATTCAGAATTCACTGAAGACGAACCCACAACATTCAATGAAAAAGCCCTTGAGAATCGAACCATTCACTTTCAAGTGAGGCTTGGATGCATACTCTTTTGAGTATTGTGTTATTTTTAATCTCTCAAGAGGTAAAGAAATGAATAATTGGGAGGCAAACAAGTTGTTTTCTTTTTTGGTGAAAAACCTCTTTCGCTTGTTTCTCAATATATAAATTTTCTCAACAATAAAGATTCATTATCATCAGTAATCAAGATTTTTCGTGGAAGTAAAATAATAGTTTGGGAAAATTACATTAAAAACCCTTGAAACTTTCTGAATTTTGTGATCAATCCCTCATTTTTTTGAATTTTCCAATTAATCCTTTCGTCATATTCCATTAGTATATTTACCCCTTCAAAAAATTATTTTATGTATGGAAGATGTACATACATAGCGAAGTTATCTAACTGAAGCTTCTCTTCCATTAATAGATAGAAAGAAAAATGGGATTTGGAGTTTGATTTGATATTATTACAACTTGAGTCTTGACGTCATTTACAGGGATATTCAGTTATGATTTTGGTGGCATTAATAGTGCTTAGTGTTTTAGAATATCTCTCCCGCTGTTGGTCAGAGAGAGAAGAATTTTAAAAGAATTTTGGTAGATTTCATAGTGGGTTTTGGCGAGATTAATATAGTATTAAGTTATTATTCATCTTCCTGCAAGTTAGAGATCGTTGTTGTACTGTTCCAAGTATAGAGTTTATTTTTTATTATGTGCTTTAGAGATAATGCTCATGTTTTGAGTTTATTGACATCATCATTTTGAGATTTAATCTTTGATGATATTTGTTTGAAAAGAGACTTGAATCATTTGTTGGTGACTGTAAAATATACTATCTCATACAAATGAAAGGTATTATGGTGATCTACTATAATATCGACTTTCACCGTATATGTGATATCCATCATGTTTTGAAAAAAATTATGATTAAGATGGTTGTTAAAATCGCAAACCTCGCAATAGTGGGCAGCACATGCAACTCAATGTATGTTTCTACTTAATGAAGTTTTTGTTTACCTTATGTTTTTTTCTCTTACGTTTGTTTGCTTTTAAAAATTTTCTTATATTTTTATTTCATTTTTTGCACACCTTGTGTGAGAGTTTTTGAAATTTCTATAATGTGTATTTATGAGATTTTCTATTCATGATAGTGCATTTGAGCTTATTTTTTAAAAATACATATTCATTTGAGCTTATGTATGGATTATAATGATTATATATATAATAAAATTTATATATAGAGTGATGTGTCTATATTAGTTTAAAAGTGTTTATTTTTGTCGCAAACGAAGTATATATACCTTATTTAATTGAAACAACAAAGGTGTCGAACATTCTGTATTTGAAGGAGCTCCGATCATGTACAAGGGGGTTTATCGTTACAAAATATAACATCAATTATGAAAGTGTGGGACAATACTATATAGGATGTTGGGCAAAATTTTTTGAATATAGATCATTTCGAGGAAGATGTTCAAAATTATGAAATTAAGTGTAAATTTGATTATGCCTTCATTAAAAATGAGACGGATAGGTGACAATATAATTTAAGGACGATAGACGTAAATGACACATTCATGTATCCAAAAAAGGGAATCGGGCATTTGCGATGTGAACAATACAATGGTATTGGTCATCATGGCAATATTTGCATTCCGATCATCAAATTGATAACCACTAATATCACTAATGTATAAAATATTCTGATTATGTAACACATGTATTGCTAATGCATTATGAATTTTGTTTGTGTATTTCAGATTCTACTTATGTATCGAGAATTCTGTTTATGTGTTTTATATGTTGCTAATATATCAGAAGTTATTTTTATATATCGAAAATTTTACTTATATATTAATAATTTTGTTTATATATCAAGAGATATATTTATATATTGAGAGTTTTGTTTATATATTAGTAGTTATATTTATATACTAAAAATTTTATTTATATATCGGGAGATATATTTATATATCGAGAGATATGTTTATATATTAAGAGTTTTGTTTGTACATAAAGAGATCTTTTTTATATATTAGGATATTATATTCATATATTAGGAGACTTATTTGTTATTATATTCGTCTATTAAGAATTTTATTTATATATGTATATAGGGAGATATGTTAATATATCAAAATAAATACTTTTAAAATATATTACAAAACCTATATACAAATACCAATTAATAAAATAAAAAATAATTAGGTTAATTCCATAAATAATAGAAAATTTCTACATTGGTTGTTTTTCTAGTAATGATAAGGTCCATAACTGAATTTGATAATTCTCTTGTATTGAATTTGACTCTTTTTCCAAAATTAGAATATCCTACAAGATACAAATACCCTCCACCTAGAATGAAAAGTATTGTCTATCGAATTTGAAATCGCATCAATGTTATCATATGATAAAAGGAGTTCATCCACACATATATAATCATTTTTATCAAAATATAGATATTACACTTCAACTAAAATATAGATATTGTATTTCAATCAAACAATAAACAAATCATTTAATCACATTCAAATAAAAAAATTATCTACAACTATTTCACAATTAATGTCTGCCTATAAAAGTTCAGAAAATAAAAATATTGTTCCACGAGAATTTTATCAAATTATTCCAATTAATAGTTTCATATCTTTCTTTTAAGCTAATTATACCATTAAATAAGTGATTTTTTACAATTAATTGAACAAAGTTCAATTTCTCGTGCGGATCAATTACAAAGCAAAATTATGATATCAAAGCAAATTCAAACAAATCATCAACCAAAATAAATCATCAAATCATCAATCAATACATAAATATTACACTTCAACCAAATAATAACCTGATCATTCAATATGAATAATTTAAATTGACTCGTAGGAAGAACTTCTTTATTCACTCAAAAAATTACTATAAAATATTTTCATCCAATCCAAAATAAAAATAAAATATGAAAAATTATCCATTAATTGAAAAATAACCAATTCTATCACAACACATAAATCTTAACTAATCAATAATTCAAATAATTATAATATTAGATCTCAACGTCTCCTCTCGCACTCACCTTACAACATAAAAGGGCAAAGACATAAACACAATAAAAAAGGGATCAATATAGTGACAACGAGACATAGACACAGCAGCTGAAATCGCGACAATGAGGCATAGCTAAGCATAGCAGTAGTGTCCTTACTGGGATTGCAACGAGCATGAGACGCAGGAGAGTTATGAAAGTATAGCGCATATTCACAATTGCGAGGCATATGTAAAACGCAACGACAAGTTATTTTTAGAATTATAATAAATATGAAAATGGTGAGAGCCGCAATAGCGGATAACAGAGAGAGATTTTTTATGGCGTTGCAAGTCTCGAACGAGAGAAATGATGGGCGAGAATTCAGAAATTTTAAGAAATTTTTTAGTAATTTTTTCAAATATTTTTTGAGTGGAGAATACAATAAAACCTGATTTTTATATTTAAAAGGTATCGTATCAGCTTCATATATTATCTTCAACTCATTGATTGGCGAGAGAGAAAATAAAGAAGATGCAACGTTTTGATTTTTATTCCATAACCTACCGATTCGTATGTATATATCTTTGTATTCACGCAACTAAAACGGATACAAATAAGATTCCAGCATTATGGGCCTGTTGGTGGTCCCCGAGTGCTAAGACCGGGCCTCTGTTTCAAAGTGGTCGTCCAATCAGGCCGCGGCCCAATAGTGCTCACGGGCTGACAGCAGACTCATCAGAGCTCGACAATGTCATGCTGGGCCGTAGTCTGCACAATTGGGCCTTGGGCTTCAAAGCAGCTGCAGGCTTGGCTCCAGCTTTTTTCCCATTTGAAAGTTAAAGTTGGATTTTGTAATGCGCTATGTGTGTATGTATTTATTGAGTTGATGATAGTTAGATTAAGACTAAACAATAATAATTTGTATAAAACTGCTTCTAAATTTGTAAAATTATATATACTTTTTTTTAAAAAAAATTTAAAAATTACATATAATTTTTCCCATTATTATATATTGCAGTCGACAATATTGAAATTCTTCGCACCATCTATTGGTCATCACCACGTTTGATGTATGAACTCCGTCATTTTCCTTCTGATATCGAACATTGCCTTCGTCGTTCATGACATTGTAGCCTAACCTGATATCGAAAAAAACTCTACATCTTACTTTGGAATTTTTCGAGGTGAATTGACTCGCAAGAACTGTCAGAGATATTTATTTTTTATTTTATTTTATTTTTTTTTGTGATTTCTCCGACCTCTCTTAAAATAGCGATGGTGATGCTCCAGATCAAATATTTCCAAATTCATTTTGTACGCATGCATCAAGACTGTGCATTATTCGGTTAAAATCGAATAAATCGATCGAACCGAAACCGAATAACCAATTCGGTTCGAGTTATTCGATTTTCAATTCGGTTCGGTTCTAAAAAATAAAATAATTAAAATTTGATTCGATTTCGGTTTTTGATTTTGAAAAATCGTAAAAATCAAACCAAACCGAATTACATATTATATATAATACATAATATTGATTTTAATTTTAATTTTTTTATATCGATTTAAATATAATTAATTTTAAATTTAAAAAAAAAAATCGATTTAAATTTTTGATTTTCAAATTAAACCGAATCGAATATAATATTCGATTCGGTTCGATTTTTGATTTTAAAAATTTAAAAATTCCGATTCGATTTTTTCGGTTTACTTGGATTCGATTTTAACCTAATTCACAAGCCTGGCATGCACCCGACCCTTTTTAACTCATCCCTGCTGTACAGCTCCTTCGTTATCCGTCCTGTTTCAAACTAAATTGACAAATACGCGCACGTGTTCGTCGAAACCTGTCGCTTCAGCCAGTTGGCCGGTCATCTTCCAAGTTGCAATGCATCTCAGGTGCCAAAACCATCAAATTGATATAAAAAAAATAAAATTATTTCATTTGAAAATAATTAACAGACAAATTGTGATTAAAATCGCGATAATCTCTTCAGAAACGGAGTTTCAATTCTTTCATTTTCAGTTTCGTGCAATTAATTGGTCGATCTGACGGTCGTCTGGTAACGAACGCTCCTTGTTATCATATGTTACTGTTACCGAAAGCCCGGAATAGCCAGCGTTTCAGACGTGCACGATTGATTGCTACTTTCCGCCTCGTGTCGGAGAAAAAGCGGGCCATCTCCTCGGGGAGACAACTTACGGGATGCTATTTGCGTATTAACCCCTGTCATGACCCAAAATTCAGAAAGATATCCAACTGTTTTGCTGTTAGCCTTTTATCGAGAGTTTTCTCTCACCAAGGGTGTATTTGCGAATAAGACCGAGCTCTAAGCCTCTAACATCAACATCAGGGGTATTTAGGTAACAACGCGGTTCCGCAATTTTGATAACGTGACGGTCGTTGTTTGCCGATGGCACGTCCGTAAATAATTCGGAAAAAGACCGGGCATTTACGTAAAGGCCCTTACCGGGCTGTGCTACGGAAAAAGAGGGAAAGCGTGGGGCTCACACGCGGTCGAGGCCCAAGGCCATGTCTGCGTCAATCCGCTCCTTCACGAGGCCAGCGCGCGCATCCACGCCCACCCTGCTGCCTCGGCTCTCAGGCTGCATTTTATCATACATATTGTGTGCAGACGCAGCAGCAGCAGCAGCAGCAGCGATGACGGTCCATGTGGGCGCTGGAGCCTGCGCCACTCCGCGCGCACGAAACCCATCCGCAGGCGCCGGCGCGGGCCCGGCCTTTGGGCCCCCACAGGCGATGCTGGCGGCATCCCTCGATAGAAGCCAACCACTAGGCTGCAGTTGCCGTCCCTGCCTTCCTACCTTGATCCCGACTTGGACCTTTGCTGCTGACTATTTCGGCGAACGTTCGACAAGGGATAGGCAGCCGTCCTCCGGTAGCGTGGCAGGACGATAATGAAAAGCGTGCAGTCTAAGGCGGCAATTAAACATGTGGCACCGTGTTGAGGGGGCTGCGGTTAGGGTGGGTTGCCTCTCTCGGGTCTTTTTCTCCGCGCTACCATCATCTTCCATTTCTCTTGTTTTTTCATCTTTTGTCAAGGTCGAGGCCCACACGCTGCACATTTCCGGTCGCAACTCTTGCAAAACCGGCAGCGGCCATGCCTGACGAACCCTAGGGCTCTGTTTAGTTTATATCAAAATTAATATCACTCCATTTCAAAATTATTTTTTTTATAAAATTAATATTATTTATTTTATGCTGTTATTAATTTTAATTATTATAAAAAAATAAATAATTTCCCGAATTTTAAATTATTAAAACGTTAATTTTGAAAAAAAATATTAATTTATAAAAATAATTTACTAATCACGTTCGTTAAATCAAACGGTGCTTAAATATAAATATGTGGCAGTGGTGCACACGAAAAAATACAAAAAATACACCATTCTTCTTTGCGTCATTTTATTCTTATTATTGTGAATTTTTTTCAAAAAATTGCTTATTTTTAAAATTATTTTTAATATTTTCAATTTCTATATTAATCTTTTTTTAAAAAAATTAAAATTTAAAATCAACCCCTGCATTATTAACTAATCTCGATAATAAAACGTGTGGATTTATTATTATATATAAATAATTTATTTTATATACAAATGTTTTAAATATAAGATATTTATATGTGATAAAATTTTATAAATAATAATAAATTTATATTTTTATTGCAGAAAATTATGTGTTTTATAGGTGGATTTTGAAATTTAAAATTTTTTTAAAAAATAATAAGAAAATTTAAAATTATACGAGGAATAGATAAGAAATTTTCTAACGGTAGCAGTGCACACAAGAAAATGACGATTCTCCTCGCGTCATTTTATGCTTATATTGTTACTTTTTGCGACGTGTCACATCTGCCGCTTTCTATTACCCCCGCCCGTCGCCCGTCGCGTTCTACTCACTGCACTGGTAAGCTCACCGAAATTATTCCGGATTCCACTCGAGTTGAATTAGCTTGGACGACGATTTAAACAGATTTTGGTCTGTTTACTTAATTCTGCTTCGATGTGTACTGGAAATAATTATATTGCTCGAAATAATGAATTATTCTTTTCTGGTCGCATATTTGACTCGAATTTCTAATTTTAAGACAAACTTAATTCGGGAACGATTAGGGCTTAACTGAACTGAGTCAAACCCCAAATCTGGATCGGATTTTATAATTATTATTTTCTGTTTTTATTCGACTTTTGTTATGAGCGTTTACCAAGTAAGTATGACGGCGTTTGGTCCGATTGAATTGAATCGAATGTTAATTTTTTTTAGAAAATAAAAAAAATGAGACAAAAAAATCCGTTGGTATAGGTCACACGGTGAAATTGGTCGAGTAAAAGAATTTTTGATTAAAAATGTTAAAATTGATGTGATTAAAATCATACATAAAAAAAAAATTGTTATAATGTCAGGTATAATAAATTAATCTCATATCGAATATTGAATAAATAGAATTTAATATATATAGTAAAAAAAAAATCATATCTTATAAACTTAAACTTTTGAAATAGTTTAATATCCGATATAATATATTATTTCGGTTTAACATTTTTTGAACTCCGTCAGTAAAAAACGACATTGTAAGGCCAACATCGAAATAGGGCCTAGAGCAGGAGGAAGGTAGCCTTACCGGGGGAGAGGGGAATCGGGGCGGGGAAAAGGACAAAAGGGGCGGAGGGGCGTAAATGGCAGACAGCAGACATCTCAATCCTCCCGCCACACACGACCTTTCCTTCCTACGATGCGTGTGATCCGCCGGCGCCGTCGAATCCCCACCCTTTTTCTCACCAACCCACCTCCTTTTTTAATATTTATATCGGTCTTCTTCGTTGAGTGATATTTCGATAATTTCATTTTTTAAGATTAAAAATAGCCAGTTTTCTTTGCATTCTATATTTAGCTTTTTTAAATTTTTTTTAAATTATTTATATTTCATTAATTACTGCTTTACAAATATGTATAGCTAAATTTATTAACTGTCACAATTCTTTATTTACATTGATATAAAATTAAGTTCGTGATCAATCATTTTCAAATAGAAGAAATATTTACAATTTAAAATTGTATTTTTGTATTTATTGAGATATTATTACACCAATGAACATAGAAATTTAGCAATAAAATTAGAAAAATATGTTGTATATATCTTAACATGATACTCATCATAATTTTTTTTTTAAAAAAAGCTACAGTAATACTTAGTTTTGAATCTAAATTTCAAATAAAACCAACCCAACTCCATGTCAATAAAATTAAGGGATAATTACGGGTGACCCCCTAATTAGCCTTAATTACGGTTAACCCCCCTAATTTCCGTAATTACCCCATCCCCTCAAATTCGCCCATATTTACCCACAGCCCCTGATTGTTATTTAATCAAATTTTTACCAAAAAATTCCGATTTTACCCCCGTTATTTTTACACATACACCCCTAAAAACTTATTTTTTATAGTTAACCCCCCGGATTTCAGAATTTTACAAATAACACCCCGAAAGAATTCAGATTTACAAAAACGTCCTCCAAATTCGAATTTTTGCAAATAAACCCCCGGAAATTATTTCGATATACAGAAAAGTCCCCGAAATTCGGATTTTTGCAAATAACACCCCGTCGCGCGGCCGGGAGCGGAGGAGGAGGCCGGCAGGCCGGCCGCGGGGATGGTGGCGGCGGCCGGCAGCGGGAGCGGAGGCGGAGGCCGGGACGCCGGCGCGCCGAAACGCGGGCGCGGACGGCCACGGCCGAGGCCGTTCCGCGCCCGCGTGCTGGGGACGGAGGCCGAAGCCGGCGCGCCCGCACGCGGGCGCGGGCGAGGACGGCCACGGCCGAGGCCGTTCCGCCCCCGCGTGCCGGGGACGGAGGCCAAGGCCGGCGCGCCCGCACGCCGAGGCCGAGGCCGAGGCCGTTCCGCCCCCGCGTGCCGGGGACGGAGGCAGAGGCCGGCGCGCCCGCGTGACGGGGACGGACAGCCTTGGCCTTGGCGGTCCGCGCCCGCGTGCCGGCGGGCCGGCCTCGGCCTCCGTCCCCGGCACGCGGGGGCGGAACGGCCTCGGCGTCCGCCTCCGCCCCCGCCGCCGGCTCGCCGGCGCCCCGGCCTCCGCCTGCTTCCCCGGGCGCGGGCGCGGATTTTTGCAAATAACACCCCGAAATTATTCAAATTTACAGACAAGTCCCCGAAATTTTGATTTTTGCAAATAACTCTCCGAAATTATTCCGAATTACAAAAAAGGCCAAAACTTTCTTATATAACCCTCTTCTTCTCGTAGCCCTAAACGCATCTGCGTCGCCGCCGCCGCTGTGCTCTGCCGCTGCCGCCGTCGGTCCCTGCGCAGCTGCTGCCGTCGCTGCCCTGCCGGCTTGCCGTCGCTGCCCTGCCGGCTTGCCGTCGCTGTCCGCTCGTTGCCTTACGAAACACAGTGAAAGTTTAAAAATTTCAAATTTCAAATTACAAGTTTATTATTTTGTACATTTAAAAATAGACTACCTTCAATATTTTTCTTTATAAATACGTCCAAATTTTATTTATTTTATAAATAAATTTTATAAATAAGTCATCGAAGGTTTCAAAACTTAAAATTTAAAATTACAAGTTTCATATTGTACATTTACAAATAGACCCCTTCAATATTTTTTTTATAAATAAGTCTATATTTTTAATCATATTTTAAATAAAATTTTATAAAAAAGACATTTGTGTTTTTTATATTTATAATTATAAATTTAATATTTATAAATTAAAGAATAGACCCTCAAATTTTTTTAAAAAAAATAACTGTAAAATTTTTTTTAAACTAATTTTTACTTTTTTTACATTTAAGAATAAACCACCTTTAATATTTTTTTTTATAAATACGTCCAAATTTTATTTATTTTATAAATAAATTTTACAAATAAGTCATCGAAGGTTTCAAAGTTTAAAATTTAAAATTATAAGTTTCATATTGTACATTTATAAATAGACCCCTTTCAATATTTTTTTTTATAAATAAGTCTATATTTTTAATCATATTTTAAATAAAATTTTTACAAAAAAGACATTAGTGTTTTTTTATATTTATAATTATAAATTTAATATTTACAAATTTAAAAATAGACCATTAAATTTTTTAAAAAAAATAACTCTAAATTTTTTTTAAAACTAATTTTTACAAATACACCCCTCGCCGGAGGCCCGACGGCGCGCCGGACGGCCCGACGGCGCGCCGGACGGCCCGCCGGCACGCGGCCGCGGACGGCCTCCGCACGCGGGAGCGGAGACGGACTCCGTCCCCGGCACGCGGGGGCGGAACGGCCTCGGCCTCGGCCTCCGCGTGCGGGCGCGCCGGCCTTGGCCTCCGTCCCCGGCCCGCGGGGGCGGAACGGCCTCGGCCGTGGCCGTCCTCGCCGGCGCCCGCGTGCGGGCGCACCGGCCTCGGCCTCCGTCCCCGGCACGCGGGGGCGGAACGGCCTCGGCCGTGGCCGTCCGCTCCCGCGTTACGGCGCGCCGGCGCCCCGGCTTCCTCCTCCGCTCCAGCCGCCGGCCTCCGCCTCCGCTCCCTCCGCCGGCCTCCGCCTCCGCTCCCGCCCGCCCGGCCTCCGGCTCCGCTCCCGCCGCCGCCCGCCGCCTCCGCTTCTGCGGCCTGCCGGCCGGCCTCCTCCTCCGCTCCCGCCCGCGCAACGGGGTGTTGTTTGCAAAAATTCGAATTTGGAGGACTTTGTTGTAAATATGAGTTCTTTCTGGGTTTTATTTGCAAAATTCCGAAATCCGGGGGGTGAAATATAAAAAATAAGTTTTTAGGGGTGTATGTGTAAAAATAACGGGGGTAAAATCGGAATTTTTTGGTAAAATTTTGATTAAATAATAATCAGGGGCTGTGGGTAAATATGGGCGAATTGGAGGGGGGTGGGGGTAATTACGGAAATTACGGGGGATTAACCGTAATTAAGGCTAATTACGGGGGGCCACCCGTAATTATCCATTCGAGGGTTTAGTCGGCAAGGGAGCGGAAGGCGTTGAGATATGTGGTACACTGTAGATTCTGATCTAGCCGCCAATCTCAAAGCAATCCACTGATGGTTTAACACAATATAAGTCGTCGCTAGATTAAAAAAAAAAAATTTATTTGATGATTTAATGCAAATCATAAAATAATAAACAAATATTAATTGTCTTTTCGATTTAAATACATACTAAAATAAAATATAATTTTTGACATTTTTCAAATCTCTTTGATAATTTGATGATTTAGTAACAACATAATTCTTGACAACTTTCGAATTTATTTGATAATTTTGATGATCGAAATTGGGAAGAATTATTTAATAATTTTTGATGTCAAGGAGCCGGATATGAAATCCATTGAGATCTCTGATCAGTAGAAGATGAGTGTGGGTTTAGTGATTGTCTCTGGAGATCCGAGTTCATATGCTATGCATGCAATTGTGTAAGCCAAGGACATACTTGGTAATTTGGAATTAGCAAAATTTACGAAAATTCGAAATTATGAGTTTTTCGAAATTCGTGGAACTCACAGCTTTATGAATTCTTATATTTAGTTCATTAAGAGCTGAAACTGTTGAGTTCAGAATTTCACAATTTTGGCTATTTGATTTGATTAGGCAAGTTGTAGGTCACAACCCAACCTTAATAACATAAATCATTATAACAAATTAAATATTATAAACTTCAATGTATGAAAATTACAACAATCTTAAAAATATAATATAAAATTTTAAAACATATTTTTATGTTATATTTAAAATTATAATGAATAAAATAAAATTTTTTGGTAATTTGTGTTTTAGTGTATTTAAAATTAAAATTTTATAAAATTTTAATATAAAATAAAATATTTTAAAATAAATAATTAAAAAAATCGGTATACTGATTTTAGAATTGGTTTAGAATCAATTTAGAACTGAAAGCAAAAAATTGATTCTTAACTCAAATCAATATAGTTTCGATTCTCGATTTTTTTAAAAATCAAAATCTAATTCCGATTCTAAAACGTGCAAAGCTAATATGGTAAACCAATTTTACTCACCTCTTATTGAAATTGTTGAGTTTAGAATTTTACAATTTTCGCTATTTTATTTGATTAGATAAGGTGTAGGTTACAACCCAACCTTAACAACATAAATCATTATAACAAATTAAACATTATAAACTTCAATGTATAAATATTACAATTAACTTAAAATATATACAATTATAATCTCAACAAGATAAAAAGACATACGACCCAATCACGTAATTAAATATAACTTTAAATTAATATTTCACTCATAAATTCATCACGAGAATAACTATATCTCTAAAAGGAAGAAACTAGACAATCAAAAATACATTGGCTAGAGTAAGTTCTCCTCCAACACAAAAAACAAAGGAAGGTGTATACAACAATCGCATAAACTCCAATATATCTCAACTTTATTAGAGTAACCATGGATTTAAAAAATAAAATAAGAAAATAAGCCAATAACATCAATAGAGAATAACTAGATGAAGCAACACAATAAAAAAATCAACAGGACAATTTGGTCAATATATGACAAATAAATTATTTTAAGAAAATTCTTAATTTCGATGTAGATGAACTTTTAATACTCCAGAGAGTCTTATTTGCATGAACACTTAACAATATATGAGGTGGTGTCATAGATCAACACGGATGTGTCGTTCAATAGGCATAATATCATTTCTAACTATTTAATAATTAAGATAATATTTTTGAAAATTCAATGTTTTCTTAATAATTAGTTTAAAATTTTTATATATTTAAAGTATTCTAACTATTTAAGATATTTTTTTCAAAAAAATTAACATTATTTTTCAAACTTTTTAGTATTTAACTAGTGATTCACTCGAATATTTTAAAATCTAAAAATTAAAGTTTTTCGAACCAAATAAAAAGTTTGAAGATTTAGGATTTTTAAATCTTTCAAACCAAATATAGGAAAATTTTCAAATTTTCAAAAATTTCAAGTTTTAAAAGAATTAATTTTTCATGAGACTAATTTCTAGCAAAAACAAATATGTCCTTATAATACAGTATTTTCAAATATTGTTGCTTTCTTGTATACTAAACTTTTGTCCTTTTCTACCAAAGGAGCGCAGAGATGAGACAAGACTAGCCAACAAGGTAGGCTGGTAGAGTTGCGGACAGTCGTCTCTTCCATGTGCCAGTTTATCACTTTCTTGTTTCTACCAACTACTGCAACAAGCCACATTGAGCAATTAACATCTCGGTCACAACAGTAGTTAGCCTGACTAGCCGATGAAGGACACAGAGAAAGAATTGGTCCATCGTGTGTCATCCAATGATTAAGGAGGTTTTCATTGAATTATATGATAGAATGGAGACAGATCCTCTAGAGACTTCATCGACAATGATACATTGACAACAACAAGAATCTCGAAATCTATTGTCATTTCTCAAGTTTTCCAATTGATGATTTTTGCTTTTCGCACATCAACTTCTTTTTTAATACATAGATATATCTTTGTACAATCTTTTAGAAAGAATATTGCAATGAAAGAATCCAATTGCAAGATGCTTTCATAACAATAGATAACAACAATATTAACGCAGAATGTGCATCCTCATTAACTCCATAAAAGATTCTTATTTCAATTCTTCAGCTTTTCCCATAACTTAATTGTAGTACTCAACATCTTTGACTCACTGCTCTTACCACCAATTCAAGGATGGATGTTGTTGTTCTTGATCTCAATCCAGCTCTTGCTTTTCGACAATCTTTCCTTATCTTTCTCCTGTTCATCAGCTTCCTCACCTTCAGGGCTTCACTCCTACCAACCTTTTTATAGACATTAGTCAAAAGAACATAGCTAAGATGGTAAGCTCATATATCATAAAAGGGCGAGATGATCCAACACCCGCTTATCATCATCAGAAGGTGAGATGACAAGACATCTCAACTTTACACAAACTCTAAATTCTAGGTGAAGATTTAGTCTGGAATATTATATTTAGTTGCTACTATGACAACAATAACAACAAATACATTGGCTTGGTGATTATACTCATCCGGATCCAACAGCTTGGATCTATCACTACAATAGTGATTGAATCTGATTCCTTAGTAGGTTGAGAACTTGTGGTGGTGACTATACGGCACTAAATGCAGTCAGAAGGAACAACTAAGTGAGGCAAAGATGGTTTCAATCTTCTGCGGCAATTAGACAATGTTTGACAACAAGCATATCGATAAGAATGATAAGCTAGATGAATTACTCGACGATTCTTTTAGCTGAGAGGCTGCAGTTCCCAAGTAGTACCTAGCATATAAGTCAGACTTTTCTCATCTGTTTATGAAGCTTCTGTCAAAAGTTCTATTTTATTAACAAGTCTGTGAATCTATTTTACTCAAGAACCAAGGTCAAGTTGCATACCAGGATATATAGACATAAACCATCCTGATTTATTAGCTAATCTTACATAAAAACGATATCTCTAATTAGTTTTGAAATGCAATAATACACATGAGAAGCTGAGGCATATGCACAAGCGTTGATAAAGATCCAAATACTCTCCAAAGGAAAAGTGACGAAAAAAGTGGTACATGAAATTGCTCACATCAGGAGGATTCACAATCTTCTTTTCTCAGCTGCTTCATGTTTCAAGAGCAAATTCTGTTTCTGCTTACATTTTGCATTATACATCCCCAGAATCATGTTTCAGAACAGCAGTCATGAGAAGCTATGAATTTTGAAGGACATGGAATATTTGATATCCGTCTGTCAGAGGGTCACATAATTCAGAAATTCCCAAGAAGTTAGAAGACAATCTACCCGATAATTCCCATTTCCAGGCCGTTTCACAGTCACTCCCTGTTTTTGATTGTCCATTTCATTATAATCCTTCTAAATCCTCCAGCACAAGAATATCTGTTCTCCTGAGTGACCCAACATGGGAATGTGTAAGAAACCTTAAGGATTATGGTCACAATGAGGTTACGGACATATCTGACCTGCCACAAGTGTGATCAAACAAGAGTCTTCTGATATTTACATGGAAGAACCTCCATTTTCCATATTTGAAAGTGCACATAATGATGAGAAACTTTACTATCTATCCTAAGAACAATGTGTTTGAAGAACAGTATAGTTTCCCAGATGCTGGTTCAGAACAACACTACATGCAAATTCAATAGAGAATACAGCAGATATGTGTTTGTCAATAGAGAATACAGCATGGCAATTTAACAACAGTAACTCCTGCTCAACACCAGCGTTCTTAAATTGTTTGGACTAACTGTAACATGTAGCTGGCTAATATATCAATTGCTTAATTTGGAATTCCCTGCCAATCCATCTCACTTGCCATGAAGCGCATATTATATTGTCGTGAATGAGAATGGAGACAATGTCTTCAGTTTCTTTGAATTTTAAGTGCATACTTGGGAAGAAATTAAGCAAAACAGTTCAAGAGCAATTCAGATAACTTGATTCAGCTAGAAAGCAGGAACCATAAGCTTACTGTCAGCAAACATGTGGCAAGAACATAATCTTTAATCACAGTTAGATAGATACCAGAATCTAAAACCCAACATAGGGAAGTGCCACTCGCTCTGTTTTCTAGAGAATCGTTTAACGACTATGTCGAGGAGGAGGAGGAAGGTCGTAGCATTTCAGAGCAAGCTTAATGCACTCCAACCAATGCAGCATCTCCGCATTGGGATCTTTCTCAACAAGCACATCGGCAACAGTAATCTGTATATCGCCCCTGTACATGGAGATCCGGCCTCTAACCCTGACGAGCGAGCCCAGCTGAACCATCTCGGCGAACTCCAGCGCCATGTCTGCCTTGATCTCCAGATCAATGGGGTGGTGGCGGTCGGGGAAGGAGTGGTGGTTGAGCCAGAGGATGCAGGGGATGCAGCCGCTGCCGTCGTCGACGAGGAACTTGAGGAACTTGTCCTTGCGCTCGCGGCTCACCACCACGCCCACCGTTTCTGCGCGGGTGACCGGTCTGCCTTTGCGGGTGAAAGAGGGAGGGGCGGATGGCCGGACGGTGAGGGAGAGGAGATCCACAGCCAGCAGCTTCACATGGACGTTCTGGATTGGATCCATGGACTCAAAGACGACAAGTGAGTTGTGAGAAGGAATCGAAGGTTTTGTGAAGGGCAGGGAGGGGAAATGAAAACGCGATCCCAGGGAGAGAAAAAAAGTCGATTTGAAAATTGAAAGCAGGGAAGATGATTTATGATCTAAATAAATAGATAAACTCAATAGTCTCAGGGTTTATCCACCCATTTGTATCTAAAATTGAATTTTTCTGGACATTTAAATCTATACTAATTATAAACATATAAGTCTAGTCTGCTAAAATTTTCTAAATTGATTGCTAAATATAAAAAATTTATTTTTTTAAACTATGATTTATTGAGTTTTTCAAAATTAAATATTAATTATAAAGACAATTTTTTAAACCATAGTCCCCAACAAATTTATCATAGGTTATAAATTTATCTTACGGATGTAAATTGATGATATATCAAGTTATCAAATAATGGTTCAGAAAAATTGTATATATATGGAACGAAAGTGAAATTGTTAATTGAGGCAGCTAACTGAGACAATTAAGGGGTGAGTTTCAAACAAAATCTCCTGAATTAGAAATTTTAATAAAGTCAAGCTCAAAAGATAGGTCATAAACAAAAGTATTTGAAGAAAAGATTTATCAATTCACCGAGTCATTGTGAGTTCAGTAATTTCGGATATAAATGAACTTACAAAAAAGGTCAACTATGTCTCAAAATCTAGTTGCAATCGAACTCATTAGATTCGGTCTGATAGTACCAATATACCAACCAACTAACCTACAATTCCTTCAAGAGTCAATTTTGAGGAATCTGAGATTGATCCTCCCTTTTACGAAAAAATGAGCAGAGCAATTACCCAAGATTACGAGATTTGGATATGTCAAATCTCTAGAAGTACTATAAATAGGTAGGAGACTAATGTCTATTTCTCATTTTATCTTTATTCTTGAGTGTGGAATTGGCTTGAGCATCGGAGTGACTCCTGTTGGAAAATTTTCGGCAGTCTTCTTCATGATTTTTCTTTGTGCAGATCAAAAGAAGGACGGCCTAGTGGATCAAGATCTCAAGGAGCCGGATCAAAACTGGTAGTAAATCGAGCTCCATTAACTATGGTGTTTTCATTAAGACTTGCTCCCCCCTCTTCCTTGAGGATACAAGAGAATTCTAATAGTCCTCTCACCATACCTCCTAGAGCAACGACTGTTCTCGTCAAAAAATCCCCTTTGGGGGTGTAGATGGCCCCGGCACTAACGAAATCACACAACTCATCCAATGGACCGGATGAGCCAATCCAGCGAGCCAATTAGGTGACTCAAATGCCACAATAACCTCGGGCACACCCTCTTCAAATGGTACCCAAGACACCACCAGAACTTTTTAACTCGGTGAGTAGTCCGGAGTTTCAAACCTTGACAATAGCCATCCAACAGATGACCCAACTTCTCGAGGTTCAAGCGCAAGATATACAAAACCTTCAAGTTCAGCAACTACAAAATCAGGTTCAAGCAATATCGAGCCTACTGCCTCATCATACTCAGCAACCAAATCACACTCCAACACTAAACCTAGGTGTCATGCCTAACCAACGAGCGAATCTCACATCATCCCACACCGAGTTCTGCATAACTCACCAAGTTTAGTACAACCCCTTGGCTATACCTCCTCTTTGCTATCATGTCTCGAGAGACTATGAAAGATATGATCCCACATAAGATCTGATCAATGAGACCACATATCGCACATATGCTAGTCAAGCCTTAATCAAAATTGCCTAAGGCACCTAGAGAGAGATTATCTCACATTCAAGCTGAGAACTACTAGGGGCACCAACTCATCCATCCCAGATGAGAAATGACACCCCTCTAATAATTGAGATAGCATACTCTCCTGTATAACCAAAGTTTTGATAGCCTCCCTATGAAGTGTATGATGACATAAAGGACCCGATAGATCATGTTAGCATATTTATAAATACCAATGATCCTATAAGGAGTGTGGGGTTTAACCATGTGCAAGGCATTTCCTATGACTTTATAGGGTCTAGTCCCAGCCTAGTATTCTAGACTTTCGAGATACTCTATTACTTACTTTATTGATCTAGCAAATAGGTTCTTGTAGGTAATTGTCTCGTTGGTACCTCAGCAAAAGGATCCTTCCATATTATTGACACTAAAATAAAAAGAAGGCAAAAGCCTAAGAGAGTACTTGACTTGGTTTTACAAGACTCGACTTGAGGTCACCGAACTGAATAATTCCATCATCCTTGTAGCTGCAGTCAATGGGATCCAACAGGCTCAGGTTGCCTATGAAATGGTTCAAAGACCACTTGGAAGCCTCGTAGAGTTTATCCAATTAATCCAAGAGCACATTAATGCCAAAGAAGTTATTAAGACTAAGAGAGAGTCCTAGAGTTCTAGCAAACTAAAGAAAGAACCTCGAGAAACAAAGCTGCTCGAGCCAAAGAAACTAAGAACCGAGTGGAGGGAATCCAACATCCCAAAGAATGAAGGTCTGGATTTTAAGCTTACACCTGATTGAACATTTGAGGTCTGAAGCCCTTGCTTAAGTTGAACACTGAAATTTCCTATGGAGGCCTTTGCCAATTTACATAACTCGGCAACATCTCAATAAGTCAAGGTACTAATATTTTCATCAAGAATATAGCCATTATATAGAAGAATACAAGCATCTCAAAGATAAAATTGAAATATTCATACGAGACAGACACCTTGGGTAATTTGTTTACCGAGGTAAGAGAACAAAAGAGACTTATGTGCGGAAGCCCTGTCCTCGAACCCCTCCATAAAGGGATCCCACTCTAAAGTTGCACAATGTCCCAATAAAAGAAAAACTCGATATGATCTTTTTAAATCCACCAATCCAAAGTAAAGCCTTGATGTCAAACAACAAACAACAAACCATCATTGGGGGGCAGGAGGCTTAAGAGGAATCAATAAAGAGACAACATAGTCAGCCTTCAGCCTTACACATAGCCAACCTTCTGGCCCACATTCAGCCAGTCTTTAGGTTTACACTCAGCTAGGTTTTAGGCTCACATCCAAGTCATTTTTTGGGCTCACACTTAACCAGCCTTCGGGCTTGCATCCAAGTCAGCCTTCGAGCTCACACTCAGTCAACCTTTGGATTCACACCAAGGTCAATCTTCGAACTCACACCTAGTTAGTCTTCAGACTTATAATTTTAAATCAACTTTTGAGCTCACGTCTAAGCTAGCACTCAAGTTTATACGTTTAAGGCCGAGCTATGGATCGGTGTAAAATTATCATAAACAACCAAAAATTCTCAAATCAAACTGCTTATTATGAACTAACTCAATCACATTGAAATTAAACTTATCCAAACCAAATAAACAAAAGCCAAGTTGACCATCAAATGAACCTAAATTGATCAAACAAATGATCTAACACCCAAATTGAATTAACCTAAATCCAGACTCAACGCTAATCAAACTCAAGATGAGTTAATTTAAAATCAAGTTGAGTTCAAATTAAATTTGATCTAGAATTAAACTAAGCTCAAATCAAACTCTAATTAGAATAAATCAAGTCTAAACTAAAAGGATAAACTTAAAGTCAAATAAAACCAAGCTAGGCTGAGCATGAAGTGAAACCAACTTGAATTAAATTGACTTAAACTTGAGCCAAAGTCCAGTAGACCTGGACTTTATAAAAGTCCAACATAAGATCAAACTCGGCTCAAGCTAAATAAAATTGAACTCAGATTTGAACTATATTAATTTTGATGAAACTAATTAGGGTCAAACCGAATCCCACTGAGTATGCTAAACCTTCAGTAATACTCCAAGGTTATGAACAAAGGATGATGTCACCACCTTGACCTAAATTTGAATTAGTTCAAATAGAACTAAATAAGATTAAATTAAATCTTGTTGGGTGTACTACAAAGACTTCAGCAACACTTCAAAACTATACCTAACTCCATAAGTCATTGGTGACGCTATTAAACCAAAGTGGTTAATCGTCAACATGCTCCAAGCTATTAATAACACTTCAAAGCTATATTCAACTTCATAAGTTGTTGGTCACACTATTAAACCAAAGAAGTTAATTACCAACACGCTCAAAATCGTTGATCATACTTCAAAATTAGTCAATTCCAGAAGCCATTGACGGCGCATCTTCAAGCTAAGTCAACCCAAAAGCATTGGCAACACTTCAAATCAAACCAAACTAAGGTAGCTTTGAACTCACTTAGTCAGTCAACCACAATACCTTATTCAAACGAAGTTAACTAACAATATCCTCTAAGTTATATGTCATACTTCAAAGTTATACCCAACCCCCTAAGTCATTGGTAATGCTATCTAGATAATGAAATCAACCAATAATACGCTCAAAGTCATTCGTTATATGTTGAAGCTATCAACTCCACAAGCATTGATGATGCATCCTTCAAACTAGTCAATCTTAAAAACAGTTGGTGACGTATCCTTCAAGCTAGTCAACTATAGAAGTAGTTGATTATGTACTATTCAAGTTAGTCAATCTTACAAGCAGTTGATGGCATACCCTTCAAGATAGTCAACTCTAAAAGCAGTTGACGATGCACCCCTTAATTTGATCACCCAAAAGTAGTTGACGATCCACCCGTCAAGCTAGTCAATCCCTTAAGAAATAACGATACACCTTTCAACTTAGTCAATCTCATAAATAGTTGATGACGTACACTTCAAACTAGTCAACCTTGTAAGCAGTTGAAAACACGCTTTTCAAGTTAGTCAACCTTAAAAGCAGTTGATGATGCATCCTTCAAGCTAGTCAGTTTCAAAAACAATTGATGGCGCACTCTTCAAGCTAGTGGAATCCAAAAGCAATTGACAATGTGATTCTCAAAACTATATCCAACCTTATAAGCTGTTAGTGATACTACTAAACTAAAAGGAGTTATCACTTATGTCTTATTAGCTATAGAAACACTTCAAACAATGAAATTATCACCTACATCTTGTTGGTCATAGAAACACTTCAAGGTTAGTAAAGTTATTATCAATGCCTTATTGACTAATGAAAAATATTCCAACTCAAATCAAGTTATCACCAATGCTTTACTGACTAATAGATATACTTCAAATCATGAAATTATTACTGAAGCTCAAAATTATTGGAAACACTTCAAATTTTTCCTACTCCCTTTCATGTCCTGTTGGATGATACCATCAATTTAAACCAAACACCATGTGGTTTAGAGCAAGAGAGCAGGGTAGCAGCATATATTAAAGCTTTTTCTTGACTCCTTATTTTTCTTTATTCCTTTTATATTTTCTTTTTATTCATTATAAAGTGAGGGATACCCTTATTTAAGACATGTATTATTTCTTAAAATTAATCAAATTTTTTTTTCTTTTTGTGTCTCTATTTATTAACTAGGTTCTTACTTTAAAAGGTTCATGGTAATCATCGGGGTAATTAATAATAGAGGCTTGCGTCTGTTAGAAGTCAATATTTTCACAACACCAGATAGTGCACTTCAAATCAAAATAAACTATGATTTATAATTCGAGGTCACTCCCGAGGTCTCCGCTATTCCAAACTGTTGAAATCGAACCCATATAAGGGTTGGATCCAAAATTCATTAAAGATTCATTAAGAACCCATTAAGTGTCGAATTCAAGATCCATTAAAGAACCATTAAGATTTCATCAAAGGTCGGATCCAAGATCTATTAAAGATCAAATAAGAACCTATCAAGATTTGGATTTAATATTCATTAAGGATCCAATAAAAACTCAATGAGGGCCCAACACAAGGTCAAACCCAATCTAAATTGAATCAAATCAGACTCAAATCAAAATCAATTTTTGAATATTGAACTGAATCAAATCATACTTAGATCAAAATCAATGGTGCTCATACTAGAGTCAATGATCAGTATTTGATAAATATTTTTTTGAAAATCAATGCTAAACTTAGTAAATTAAATTCATTATTGTAGATTAAATACCCACTATTGATGCCAACAGTGATTTTGGGAATGAATATTTCACATGATTCTCCTAGTTACGCTATAAAGCATCAGTATGAACCTCAATCATCAAAAATTCTGGGAAGAAAAAATCGGAACATATCATTATCTTTTGAGAAGGAGTTAATGAATTATAATTCAATCAAATTTTGAATATTGAATTGAATCAAATTAGATTTGAATCAAAGTTAAGTTTGAGCTTCAAACCATGCAAACTTAACTAAAGTAAACTTGAACTTGCTTATTTAGCCAGCTATAATGCCTTTTCAAACGAAGTC
Source organism: Trichopus zeylanicus subsp. travancoricus (assembly GCA_005019695.1). Taxonomy (NCBI): domain Eukaryota; kingdom Viridiplantae; phylum Streptophyta; class Magnoliopsida; order Dioscoreales; family Dioscoreaceae; genus Trichopus; species Trichopus zeylanicus. The sequence continues at coordinate 243,193 of RXID01014946.1, forward strand.
AACCAATAACACACTCAAAAATATTGGTCACACTTCAAACCTAGTCAACTTCAGAAATTATTGATGACACATTTTTTAAGCTAAGTCAACCTTAAAATATTGACAATACTCCAAATTTAATCGATAATGCGCCTAAGTAGACATCGATTATCAAACCAAACTGAACTAAGTAGGTTTAAATTCGCTTAACTAATCAGCCACAATGTCTTGTTCAAACCACGAAGTTATAGTTTATACCTTACTAGCTATGGAAATACTTCAAATTATAAAATTATTACTTACGCTTTATTGACTATAAAAATACTTCAAATTATGAAGTTATCGCCTATATCTTATTAACTATGAAAATATTCCAAACTATGAAGTTATTATTTATATCTCATCGACTAATAGAAATACTTCAAACTACAAAGTTATTGTCTATACCTTATTGATTATGAAAATACTTCAAAGCAGAAAGTTATTGTCTACGACTTATCGGTTATGAAAATACTTTAAACTAAATGAAGTTATCACCTATGCCTTTTTATTTAACGAAAATACTTCAAATCATGAAGTTATCACTTTTATTGGCTATGCAAATACTTCAAATCATGAAATTATCGCTAATGCCTTTTTAACTAATAGAAACACTTCAAATTATGAAATTATTACCAAAACTCAAATTTATTAAAAATACTTCAAACTTTTCTCCATCACCTTTCATATCCTGTCAAACAACACTATTAAATCAAATCATCAATATCCACTAATAATCAAATCAAGACCTACCAGAGTCGGACTCTGTATAATCCAATATGCAAGAGTGGGGCAATAGCAAACATCGAGTTCTCTCTATTCCTTTTTTATTTCATATTCAAATTCATTAAAATATAAATTGAGAGTATGTCCTACTTAAGCCATGTAATATTTTTTTATATTAATTAAATTATTTTTTTTCTCTTGTGCCTATTTTTGAGCTATCTAAAAATACAAAAATATTACATACGTAATTTTTTAGATTTAAGGTTGTTGATAAGAGGCGGCGATCCAGAAACACGACTCATATTTTTTTTAATGTTTTAGGGTTTAGTGAACCGACTCAAATTAGCCTAAAATACTAGGGGTTTGGACTATGTGATCTAAACCCAAGTGAAAGTATAGCTAGTTTTGATCACTTGATCCTATGGGTTGATCAATCAAAAAATAAAAAAAAATTGCTAAGTAATTTTTTAAAAAAATTTAAAGTTTAGTATTTTTTAAATGCTACAATTTTTTAAGATTTTCAAGTCAAATGTCATAAATTATATCTATTTATAATGAAATTGTTGCAACTGTTGTGTCCTCTCTCAACAAGCTTCCCTTCGGCATTTCTTCTTTTAATTATAACTTTTCTCTTTGTCTTTCTGCTCCGTTTATCTCCACAAGCTTTCCTCTTCATCTTTTTTTTCCTCTTAACAAGCTTTCCTTGTCATTCTTTTACTTTGTTGATATCAACGAACTTTTGCGTTCATATTTTTCCTATTGCTCTCAACAAGCTTTTCTATTCGTCTCTTCTTCTATATTTTTTTGACTTAATTGTTTTTACTACTTTTGGTATTTTAAATCTATAACTATGGTAATTATGATTTCTTTTTCATGGTAATTTTTTCTTTTTTGATTTATTATTATATTCATATCATTTTACTATAACATCTACTTAGAATGGGGGACAAAAGTAAACATATTACTCTCGTAGACGTGTAAACAGATCACACGTGTCCACATTTGTGCCATACGTATAAAAATATTTTTCGAGTGAAAATATTCATAGATGAATATTATATGCCATAAGTGATTTTTTTTTTTGCAAATACCCAAAATATAGTTTAAAAAAAATGAAAAAAATATTGTTCATAATAAAAAATCTAAATTATTTGTCCAAATGATAGTACTTTCATGCTATGAATTTGTTTATATACAATTTAATTTAATTGTATTTGAATTATTTTTTTTCATCGCGAAACAGCACGACTAGTCAATGGCACAATCATTATGACCACAATGGTAGAATCGATGATATTGTCCTTTTACCACTATCGTCTCTTTGTTCATTTTCACAAGGCTCTCATCCGTATGTCTTCTGTTAACATGAGTAGTCTTGTGGAGTCTGGTTGATTGGTGATTTTAATTTGAAAGACTTCTTCATCTTATTTTTTTTATTTAATAAAAAAAATCATAACAAAGACTAATAGAAACCAGGGTTTTAAATTTTGGCCGAAACTGAATTGTTTCGATCGGTGCCACAATAAATCAGTCAGATCTGTTGCGGTTTAGGATTTTCGGCTGAGCTGCATAGTGCGTGCTGTGCACGGGGCGAGCACAACGCAGGGAATTCGGGCAGTGAGCTCGTGGGGCAAGCGCAACGCGCGGCGAGCTCGCGGAGTGAGCGTAGTGCATGGGAGCGTGCGAGGTGAGCTCGCGGGGCGAGCGCAGTGCACGGGAAGTGCGCGCAGCAAGCTCGCACGGGGAGCTCACACCGGCTTCATGCCCGCGCTCTCGCCGGACTTTGCACCCGGGCCAACTTTGCACCCCGGCCAACGCCGTCGCCAACCTGGTTCCGACACCCTTACCAATCTCTATCAAATACTATTCACGTACATTAGATTATTCACGTAACTGTTCATTATTTTTAAAAAATTTTAAACATATAATATTTTTTTTAATTCAAAGTTAAAAAATAATTAAAATTAAATTAAATTTTAGTCAAAATAAATTAATAAATAAAAATATTTTTTTGTTGAAACTGAAATGAAAATGATTTTGATCGAAACACATTGACTTTTTTGTTCAGTGCATGCGTGCATGATTGTTCCACCAAAAGCAAAACAAAAAAAAAATTGTGTCGGTCTCACCCTCATGTGAATCGCTGTCACAAGATCGCACAGAGTTAGTTGTTCTCGCTCATATATCTATAAATATTCATCTGGATTGTTCAGGTACTGAATTCATAATTTCACATGCAGATGTTTCAAACTCAACTGATGATGATGATGATTAGTTGTATTACATTATAATTAATAAATTATATATGTGTCAAGTATATTTTAATAATAAGTTAAATTTGCTTATATTAATTTTTAACTTTTTAATCATATTCATATTATTTCTCATATTTTTTTATATAATAATATATAAAAACAATGGTTAACTATCAAAATTAATTTTAATTAATTAAAATAATATTTAATATTGTGATAAAATTAATTATAAATTCTTTCATATTTTTTAAATTTTTAAAAAAAAAAGTTTCAAAATTTTATCGTATTTTTAATTTAAAGTCAAAGTACAGTCAAAATACAGTCAAACTCTTGTTAACAAACAATTAATAATTAAAAAAATCTTTCGACCAAAATCAAAATAGCTGAAACGTATCAATTTCACTAGGTGCCGAAACCGAAACTGAGATTTAAAACTTTGCTAGAAACTTTTTGATGATGGTCTTTCCGATATTCAAGTCAAATCCACATATAATGATAAATTAGGAATTGCACATTAATTTTTACCTTTCTATTTGTCCTACTTGTTATAATGCATCTTGGGATTTGGTGTATCAAAATTTTGTGATTTCAAATAATTGTTTTACTGGATTTCTCACAATGGATGACTTTCAATCCTACATTCTCCGAGATTATCTTCTTGCAATAATGATGGATCAGATCTTATCATTATCTGATGTTTGACTGTAAATCAACTAGGACATCTGAGATTAATCATAGCTTAAGTTAGATTCCTTATGGTACCACTGACCTGTGTACGAATTCATCAATAAGCCAAGACAGCTGAGTCTACCGCTTAAATAGGTTTTCACCTCGAAAATATTAGTTCAATGCTTGACTTCTGAGCCCAGTTTTCATTGATTTTGGGCTCGAAGAATTTATTTCAGCCAGTGAATTCAAGGATCAAACCTTGGTTATCTTGGCGGATGACTTTGGTCCTAGTTTACGTCCAATTGGATTTTTCGAACCAGTCCTTGTGATCTAATGTATCATCAGTGCCTCCCAACTCTAGACCCCATCTTATAAGCTTGAGGGCTTGAGTTTTTGCTCTCTTTCCTTGTTGACTAGCAAAGTAGTTCAAACCCTAGGTGTCGTGGCCCCAGTGATCTCAACTCTATATCCAATGATGCTGGCTGTTGGTTGCTGGGTCGCTTGGAGAATCACACCTTCCTTACATTAACATTTCCTGATGTGAGATATTAGTTGCCTTATCGCTTGGAGAAGTGAGTCACCATTTCATCAAACCACATGCAATCATTAGAGTTTTGTTCATTCTCAAGGGGATGGTCCAAAGCCATTGAATCTCCTCCTCGACCACGATGGCAACCTCCATGTCTCTGACTTCGATCTCTCTGCCCTTCCGGACTAGATCCCCCAAGACGGCCTCCTCTGGGCCATGGCCGTGCCGGGTCGCCGCCGCCAAACCACTGCCCCAAGTCATCGTCAGACTTGCGGCATCGTGCTAGGTCACACGCCGCCGCAGCCTGAGTGGCCCACGCACTGCCCCACGCGTTGGCGCACCGCACAGTGTCACGCTGGCAGAACTCCGGCCTGCGCAGTCATGCGTGCTGCCCATGCATTGCAGCACTATGCACACCACCGGCCACCACCGTGCCCCGCGCTGGACTTGCGCCGCTACCAGGACACATGCAGCCATATCGCTAGCGTCAGCCGCCTCGCTCTAGCTAAGAGGGATGAAGATTTTGCAGATACAACCCTCAAATTTTTTTCGAATCTCGATTCGCTTTCATCTTCTTCTGCCATAAGGCAAAATTTATCTTGTCGTCAAAATTTCTCCACATCGAGTAAGGACTTTGCCATCTTGGTTGTTTGCTCCTAAGCTCTGATACCAATTGTTAGAATTCGCAACGAAAGGTTCACGAATCACCTTATTCTCAAATAACACAAAAAATGAGAAGTAATACAAGATAAAAGAAAATAACAAGATAAGTCAGCGAGAGATCCACTATCAAAAGAAAAAAGCTTTTACAAGAGTCTATAAGAAAGACTTCACTCTTTCTTACTCAACTAAACTCTTTTTCCAAGTCTCGGCAACGCCTCCACCTTCAGAGAGAATCTCCAAGAGAATACCACGAGAAACCACCATGAGAGACAACCGAGAAACACTAGAAAGACCCACACCGAGAGCCGACACTCTCTCTCTTTCTATTCTCTCTATTCTCTCTATTCTCTCTATTTCTCTAATTCAACCACAATACTACACCACACATAAGTCCTATGTATTATAGTATATTTATAGACCCTTATTGAGTCTGAGTTTTACTCTAATTACAACTCCTAAGATTACAAATTAATCATAAATCTAAATCCAACTTTGGATTCCTACTTTAACTCAAACTCTAATTTAAGTTCGAGACACCTAAAACTCAACAGAATCTAAATTAACTTAAACTTGAACAAAAGTCCATTAAGATACAAACCCAAAACCCATAAGAGTCCAATACAATACCAAACTTAGGCTAAATAAAATGAATCAGACACGAGTCAAAATTGAGTTCTGAATATTCAACTAAATCAAATCAAACTCAGATCAAAATCAATAATCAATATTTGACAAATGTCCTTCTGAAAATCAATGTCAAGCTTAGTAAATTGAATTCATTATTGCAAATTGAACATTCACCTTCAATGTCAATAGTGATTTTGGGAGTGAATATTTTACATGATTTTCCTAATTATACTATAAAGTATCAGTGCAAACCCAATCACCAAAGGTTATAGGAATAGAAAATCAGAACATATCAATATATGATTGCGCATTCAAACCGCCATTTTATTTGTTATTTCAAGATTAATCCTCAGGGTCTTCACTATTCCAAGTGATCAATTTTGATCTCACAGTGGTCACCGAACCAAGATTGCCGAACTGAGGTTACTGTTAGTCAATCAGCTACGATGTCTTACTTAAATAAAGTCAACCGACAATATGTTTGAAGCCGATGGTCACACTTCAAAGCTAAGCCAACTCAAAAGCATTGATAATACTTCAAATCAAACGAACTAAGGTAGACTTGAACTTGTTTAGTTAGTCAATCACAATACCTTGTTCAAATAAAGTTAATTAATAACATGCTCAAAACCTTCGGCCACGCTTCAAAGTTATATCCAATCCCATACGATGGTGATACTAACAAATTAAAGAAATTAATTGCTAACATTCTTAGAGCTATTGGTCACATTTTAAAGTCATATCTAACCCCATATGTTGGTGACATTACTAGGTTAATGAATTTAATTGCTCACACACTCAAAGTTATTGGCCACACTTTGAAACTAGTCAACTCCAGAAGCCATTGATAACACACCTTTCTAGCTAAGCCAATCTAAAAATATTGACAATGCTCCAAATTTAATCGATAACACACCTAATAAGACATCGAATATCAAATCAAATTGAACTAAGATTGGTTTAAACTCGCTTAATTAGTCAACTAGATATCCTATTCAAATGAAGTTATTACTTATGTCTTATTGGTTGTGAAAATACTTCAAATCAAGAAGTTATTGCTTACGATTTTTTGGTTACAAAAATACTTCAAAACATAAAGTTATCCCTCATGCCTTATTAGCTATGAAAATATTTTAAAAAGTCAAATAAAATTATTGTCAATGTCTTATTGACTAACAAAAATACTTCAAGTCACGAAGTTATCACTAAAACTCAAAACTATTGAAAATACTTCAGGCTAATTCCAATAAGTTGCTAACAATGCCATCCAACAAAGTTATTGGAAATACTTCAAACTCTTCTCATCGCCCTCTACGTCCTATCGGATAATATCATTAAACCAAATCATTAACTTCTGCCAACGACAAAATCAAAACCTACCCGAGCCAAACTCTACACAGTCCATCATGTGGGAATGGGGCAGCAACAAACATCAATCTCTTCTTATTCCCTTTCTTATTTTGTATTTAAGTTCATTAAACGTAAAGTAAGGATATACCCTTACTTAAGCAATGTACTTTTTTCCATATCAATCAAATTATGCTTTTTAATTTTCTTTTGTATCTTTATCTTTATTAGTTAGGTTTTTTAGTTTAAGAAATTTTTGACAATCGTCGAGATAATTAACAGTAGAGGCTTATACCTGTTGGAAGTCATTTTTTCGCAATATATGATTGCGCATTCAAACCGCCATTTTATTTGTTATTTCAAGATTAATCCTCGGGGTCTTCACTATTCCAAGTGATCAATTTTGATCTCACTAAGATTGCCGAACTGAGGTTACTGTGCCAAGGTCACCGAACTAAGATTACTAGACTGAAGTCACCAAGCCAAGGCCACCGAACCAAGGTAACCAGATCAAGGTCACCAAACTGAAATCACCGAACTAAGGTAATTAGACCAAGGTGACCAAGTCGGGGTCACTAAATTGAGGTTATTGGGCCGAGGTCACCCGAGCTGAGGTCACCGGGTCGCCGAGTCGAGGTCGTCAAATTGAAATTACTAGACCGAGATTATCGAATCATCACTTATATATATGTGTGTAGATATATATGTATACATGCATGCGTAGGAGATAAAAAATTTATTTTTGAACTTCAACTAATCCAACTAATGGCTCAATTGAAGAGACGATCTTAAATTTTTAGCTCAATTAATTTAGTATCATCACAAATTGTTGAGCAGATGCCCATACTTCATGCTTTGTTTTCCTATTTTAATATTTTTTTGCCGAACAAAGAAAAGCTTATTTGTTTATTAGAAAGTCTGAGCAAAGGAATCATTTTGAAAGAAAAAAATTGAATCATGAGACAGAAACTTCCCTTTGGAGGGTTTAGTGGGCCGTTTAGATGCTTAAAAAAATAATTTATTAAAATTTTCTATTAAATTTGAGGTTTATTTTTAATCTAATATTATATGATTGATTATATGAGATAAGTAATGAGAGCAAAGAGTTTAAATACAAGTTCTATTGTATAAAAAATAAAAAATGCGATATTTTTAAAATTTAAAAAATTATAAAACAAATTATTTTAAGCATATTTGAAATCGTAAAAAAATGTCAAACATCCAAATGACGTTAGGGACGTTTGATTCAATTTTAAATAAAAAAAATTAAGAAATTAATTAATTTCATTAATTTTGAGGAAGGGATGAAATTCATAGAATAATTCGTAGAAAATAAAACTTTTAGAGTAAAATTGAGTGATTTTAAATTTCTTTAAGTTCTTCAATTATGTTCTTTTGGATTGCAAATGAAAATAACCAAATTCTTCAATTCTTAAATTTTTGATATTTAGTTAGAGAAAAATTTGGATATGATCATTCTATTTTTTTAAATGAGTGAATTTATCTCTTTTTTATAATATTGAGATTTATTTTATGTATAAATATATAAATTTAATTAGCCAATTAATAAAATATATTTTTATTTAAAATAATAATAATTTAATATATGAGAATAAGTAAAACTAACGAAAAGGGCTACGTAATTGTTGTAAATAATAAGAATGTGATAGCATTGATGTAAATAATTTTATTAAAACGTCTAAAAGAGTGATATGGATCCTAAAACAATTAATCAGTAATGCATTCGGACTAAATGATTTTACTTCCACCATAAAACAATTAACCAACAATGCATGCAGTGTTCAGTAAACGAAAACCCTGAGAAAAGGAAAAAAAAAATACAATGGTTTGGACCTCCTCAAAATCCTAAGCGCCATTTTCCCCTCCCACGATGGTCTCCCCTCTGCCTTCTCCTCCCCTTTCCAGAAAGCGCAAGATATCCTCCGAAGACGACGATCTCCCTCCCCCAACACCACCGGTGTGGCCACCACCGGCGACACCATCTCCTTCGAGCCCGAACGCCGCTACAAACATCACAAAGTCGCCATCTACCTCGCCTATTGCAGTTCTGGCTACCAAGGCATGTAAACGAATTTTGGCGCCCGCACCATCGAGGGCAACCTTGAAGAGGCCCTCTACCTCGCGAGCACCGCCCTAGCGCCAGACTTTGCATCACTCCTCGTGCTTGCCGCTATGAGATCTGGAAGGGCCACCACAAAATAGATTATATGTTTAATTTATATTTTATATTTTGAGATAAAATTTTTAATTTGACTTATAAATTGGAAAAAAAATAAAAATTAATAGATTTGATTTTAAATTTAATAAATTAGCCTAATGATAGTACTTGTGTGCAAATTAAATATGCGTATTTAATTTTATTTTTTATTTTTCTTAAATATTTGAAGAGAGACGAAAACGACCCTGAGGATCGAGGAGCAAATGTGGGTGAATGAGAGGGGGGACGAGAGCAGCATCAGCACGAGTCGTATCAGGTATAGCTTATAATAGTAACAGGTCGGGTTGGGGAATGATTCACCTGTTAGATATAATCTATATAATCCATAAATTTATGCGTCGAGCCGTGTTTGATCTGATACATCATTATTTTTTTTAAATAATCAAAATTTTTGAAAAATATAAAATTTAGAAAAATTCCAAAAATATGCAAACATAGAGAAAAAATTAAATAAAAATAAAAAATAATGTTCATAAATATCATATTTTAAAATATGTATTTTTTATACTTTTTTAAAATTTTAATTGGAAAAATCAAATCCAACTGCTTTCTGTGGCATGGAGAGAATTGGAAATTGGAGGTGTGCGGAGAGCCGAGAGAGGAGAGGAGGGGAGGGAAAAAGAAAAAAAAAAGAGAAAGAAATTTAATTTCGTGAGCTAGATCGGACCACTTTGCGAATCATATTGTGTTCAGTCCATTCACATTGCAGGCTACATTTAACCCGCAAGTTAGGAGTAAAGCGTCAGATACGGTCCCCATTTATTGCCTATGCCAGTACATTATCGTTACTGTAGTGATTCTAAGACAATTTATTAGAGGCTATTTGGTGGAAAGCTAAAACTCAAAGTTAAAGTTAAAAAAACGGAGGTAAAGTGTAAAAAAATAATACGGTCAAATAAATCTTGTTTGATTACTGATCTGATTAACGAGTGGTTCAAATTTTTTTTAAACTATTTTACCTTCAGTTTTTTTTTTAATTACGTTTTCGTTCTCGCCGTCGACTCCATCATCTCCGACAAGTTACGGCGTGCCGAGCGAGCTTGGATGATGAGCTCGTGCGAGGAGCTGGCCGGCGGCGAGCTCGCTCGGCTAACTCCGGCGGCGAGCTAGCCCGATCAGTTTGGAATGTAGAAAATATTTTAGTCATTTCTTAATTATAATTTAATTAAATTAAATAATATTAATTTGATTAAATTTTTGATATTTAAACGATAGTTGGATCAGTTCGAAATAATCTTGAGTTTGACCTTCAACTAAAGGTCCCCTTACGAATTATACCGAACCGACCTGCAGAGGTCTGAATTTAAAGCTCTAGATATCCTCCATCTTTGACCAGACACCAATCACTGCTGCATGCCCTGCTGGCGATGTGCACACGATGCATAACGTTAGAGACTCAGATTCATTTGTAGCCTCATTAGATCCTCAATGCACTTGGGTAAGCTCTTATTTGCCCTTGAATTTTTCCATCGCATTGCTTCGGAGACTCGAACCAATTGACGCTTTCACGTATGCTGGATTTTGTTCTTTTGCTACCCAAGGATGGCTAACAATAGTGCCAATAGAGATGTCAATGTAACTTATAGCTTGCAAGTAGTTTTAGTTTAAAACTACTTTCTCAACTTGAATTTAATTCGATCCATTTTGAGCTCCACTTAAATTCGAATTCGAAAATTTATTTAGTTTGCCAAATGAGTCGAGCTTGAATTAGATTCACCTCCCTCAATTTCAATTCAAAATTTTATTTTTTTAATATATAAAAAAATAATTTAAAAAATATATTTTATAACATATAATATATAATATACATTTAATTGTGATGTTATAATTGATATAATTTTTTATATTTACATATTATTCTATTAATATAATTTCCAAGGTTTTCAGTATCGATTTCGGTTTCTGTTTCGTCACCCAGTGAAACCAATACGATTTGGCCATTTCGGCAATTTCGGTTTCAGTTTCGGCCATTTCAATTTTGGCCGAAAGATTTTTTTTAATTATTAATTATGTATTGACCACAATTTGACTATATTTTGACTGTATTTTGACTTTAAATTAAAAATACAATAAAATTTTGAAAATTTTTTTGTAAAAATTTAAAAATTATGAAAGAATTTATAATTAATTTTACCACAATATTAAATATTATTTTAATTAATTAAAATTAATTTTGATAGTTAACCACTATTTTTATATATTA